>JACMIF010002821.1:0-16501 GCA_014805445.1 Diplogasteroides magnus
TTTCAGCCTATCCGTTACAGCTGTAACCGGCTATTGCTGATTGTTTATGATGCACTAGGATACCATCTATTTAATTATCACAGCTTTTCTTAGTTTTTGTCCTTGATGAAAAAAATATTTACAATATTCAACGCCCTATGCGCTCTTGCTCCCTGCGCTCTCGCCTTTTCACTTCCCCTCGCGAAGCACTGTGCAAAATTTCGCAATTCGGAAAGCGTAGGTCTCATTATCTGCTCAAGAGCTATGGAATGGTATCCCGTTGTTGTGGTGATCTCGCGATATGATGCTACGGCAATATTCGAGACAGTTATATTTGCCAAACTTCGAAATGTCACACATCGTGGCAAAAATTTTTCTGAGGTCTGCTGTTTTGCAGAGATGCCAATCAAGGGTAGCGGAATACGAGAAAAAAATTCCAGCCAATTCTGAGAACTCGATTTTTTCTGTGCCACAGCTTGGTCGAGTGGTAGGCGACCGGCTTCATATGCCGGTAGAAGATTATAAGAATCCTAATCGGGGTGTGGTACGGTATACAGTGCTTGTTATACACAGCATTTAGTCTTCTAGAGGTGAATGATTGTAATGGATTGAGTAAAGGTTCATCTGAGAGTGAATAAATTAATGTCGCACATACCCCGTCTGAGAACGATGGCCCATTTGACTCTTGTAGCTGCCCTTAGTGTAGACAACATTGTTTCCTTCACAATCCTGATTGCATTCCCTTCCTGAATGTCTTTATTATATACATCATTTCACGATTGTACAATAAACAATATACACGGGAACAATTGAGCGCAACGGTCATCAACAAGTCTTATCATGAGTAAAAACTTTGGCAGCAAAGTCCTGCCAATTGTCAGGAAACTTGTGCCAAAGTGTATATGAACACCAATCAAATGGAATATGTTTCCTTTCTACTTCAAGTCCCATTAGAACGACATGAAATCGTGTAATCCTCTGTCCAGATGACAAATGTTCAGTTCTTGTCCAGTCATGTAACATTCGGGCATATTGAAGTGCTTGTATATCATCATCATGAATGTCTTTTTGAGTGACATATAATCGATATGATTGAGAGATACACACGACAATCTCTTCTGCCTTACGGTATTCATCCTGAAAACACACTTTCCCCCCATACATTACAATAGTTGTGTGATATATGGGAACCAGCCAATATTCATTCCTAATACATTCAATCGGGACAGAAACTGTTCCATTGTTCTTCCTGAACGTCTGTTTCCTATGTGTCCAGAAGTCTGGTTAGAACGCGTCCAGTTTTATTCTACTTTCTATAATTGTTCTCAAATGTACGGTTCACAGATATCGGTTTCGAAATGTCCGGTTCCAGAATGAAAGTTCCCAAATATCACACCCATGAGAATGACCCACCTCTAGAAGAGTAAATACATTTGCTGCTGTCTTCAGTTCTTCAATTCCATCCACTATTCTTTTGCGGTGTTTAGCACTTTCATTCTTCATATTCTTCATGAACCATTTAAACAGTCTTTTTTCAACGTTGTCTTGTTCCCAGTGCAAAACGAGGATGGAAGATTTTTTAGAAGTGAAGAATGATGATTCTAATGAAGACCTTGCTGACATTTCATACAAAGAAGTTGAAATATGACTAGGGGGAAGTGGTTCAAACTGTCTGTCATTTGATTTGTGTAAATGTGGAGCAAGAGAGTAAAGAGTATCTACTCTACCTACTTTGACTAATGCAATTACTAACTCTTCAACTTCTTTCCGTTCTATTCTCCTCATTAACTCTATGGCCATTGCACCATGTGACGTCATTCCTAACACTTCATCTCTTCCTATACCCATTTCAACAGCCAAATCCTGCCATCCTTTCATAGAAGTAAAAGAAGGAAGTTCTAATTGAGAAATCATTATCATCACGGCCTCATCACAAAGGGTTCTGATTAACATTCCGGGAGGTATTTGAACAACAATTTGAGTATGGGATAATGGAGGACCTATACGGGGAGGAGGTAAGGAAGGGGAATCTATTCGGTCCTTCTCTTGAGGATAACACTCCTCATCATCTAACTCAATTGTCAAATTGTTCAAGGCTTCAAGGGTATGATTGGGAAGGAGTGGATGGAACATCCTGGAAGAAAATGTATCATGACAAATGATTGGGATAGAAATATGAGAGGCGATATAAACACCCAATGTCATCTTTCAAGATAATAGACGATAGACTTACAAATAAATCTTTATACTCGTAATATATAAGCCAAACTCTTGACCCTATTCTGTATAGTGAGTAGCCTATGTTCATAAAGAATTGCATTTCGTATGTAAAGAAGCATTTTGAGAAACCTCTAATAACAACAATGTAGGATGAAGTATCTCACATTTATAATATGAGTACTAAGAAAACATTAAATTACAGTAGTACCAATAAAAAGCGATGAAATTTTGAATTTCAAATTAATCTTTCATATTTATAAGCGCTTTTCCAAATACCAGATTATTGTTGATGTCGTCCACACATTTTGGTGCGTCTTTCAATGAATATTTCGAATCGACTCGAGCCTAAAGCTATGTATAAATCATAATGCAATACCATGTATTCTTACAATATGTTTGCAACAGATCAACACACGAAAAAAATTTACAATTATGGAGATACGAATTTTTTTCGCTGCTCGCTTAGCGCAATAATTTCAATTTATACCTGTAGAAATTGTTCCTCGAATAGCTTGAAGACCATAGAAAGGACCTTTTCCACTGTTTGTTGTTGATGACCACCAAGCCATATCCCTACATCAATCATTTACAAAAGGACACAGATCAACTCACCCGAAACACAAGTCTGTGTCCGATGTAAATCCAGTACACTAATATGGGGAATCTCTCCAGAAGTAAAGCCAAGTGAACATAATTCCCCTCCAGGTCGAAGGCTAAATGTAAAGTGTTTCCTATATTTGTTTACAAGGCACGGAGGGGTACAAACTAGTTTGGAATTTGGGAGTATGTTATTGACAGCCGTCCAATCCTAACCGTCTAACTTCATTCCGAGCGGTCGTCTCTGCTCGCAAAGGAATGAAGTTAGACGGGTGTCAATAACGTACTCCGAACCCCCACTCTAGTACAAACCAATTAAGTGCGTCTTCAAACACTTTCCCGCCTACAGTATCAACAACAAAGTCAACACCGTGTCCATTTGTGCAATTCTTCACAACATCTACCAAATTTTCCTGTAACAATCACTTCCTTTGCTATTAGAAAAGTGGCTAAAGTGCTAAATACCTTAGTGAAGTTAATAGTTCTCAATACTCCAGTTTCTCTTAGCTTCTCCAATTTTTCCTCTGAATCCGATGCAGCCAGAACCTTTAAAATATTCCTTACACATGAGAACATTCAAATTTTCGCTTACATTGGCTTTGAATACATTATGAGCGAGATCAATAGCAGCAAAAGCAACCATACCACGAGAGGAGAGAACAAGCAGTGACAAACTGAAAAGTTACCAAACAGTAAGAGGGCGCATCATCACATGTATGCACTTTCACAATTGATTTTCGTGGGGACACTACAGTAATCACACAATAGACCGAGCTAAGAGAAGAGAGGAAACAAGAATACAATCATGCAGATGTATTCCCCATCCCTTCTCATTCTCTCATGTTATCTCATGTCTCTCTCTGGAACCCTGTTCAAGACAAACTACAAATGTTTTTAAAAAAGTAACCCTTCGAGTTCTTTGGCCATCCTCTGAAGAGCAAGATATGCAGTTCCGTATGAAGTGGAAACAGTTGCCGCTGTTTCATAGCTTACAGAGTATGCGAGGGGAACGATTATGTCAACCTCAAAAAGTGTACAATCAACATTTCTAACACCATCGGCGTGTAAAGCTATACCCGGATGGGAAATGTAGCATAGGATCTACATTAACATATTTATCACGTCAATCTAATAGGATCTAATAGACTATTAGTAAGATTTATTGTCCCAATAAATACCTATCACCGCCACGACTTTTCGCGATGAAATTTATGTGTCACAACCCAAATTTGATGTGTGGGTAGCAGAGTAAATAGTGGTGCCGGAAGGGTAAATATGGGACCCCCTCCCCCCGCCGACGGGCGAAAATCCACTGACCACCAAGCACTTTTGACATTCTCAGGAGTCAGTATGTATGCAGCCCGTGTAAGATGTTTTGTAAAGGAATGAAATGATTGATATATTAGGGTGTCCCAAAAGTCAGTCTCAAGACTTTTTGCATTTTTATCTAAACTTGAAATATTCACAATATGGAGAAATTCCTGAAAGTCAAAATATATTCAATGTTAGTAACCGTGCACACACTATGCAGCGCACTACATATGGGATGTCCTTTCGAAGAAGAAAACGCGTGATGTTGTAGCAAGGGAGAGCCGGTCCTTTTGAACAGCGATTCATTGAGAAACAATATCTCAACGGTAAAAGGGGCTTCGCTATTCAGCATGTGGCTACTGAAAGCGCTCATCCTTGTCAATATAATGCGCAGTCCATCTTATAGGAATTTCACTCCGCGGCTATTTTCAAGGCACTTTATTTAAACTATGGATTAGCGCAGCGACTTAATGCAAAATAGTGAGCGACTGTTAATTAATGAACCAGGCTCATAATGCCATCTCTCTGTATTTTCAACTATTGACACAGAAGAATACGCTAATACTGTATAACCATTGTTCTATGCAGATCGCATCAGTAAAAATCACGTTTGTTTCCATATTTTGCTAATTAGTGCGAATAACGCTCTTGATGATTATACATAGGCCGATATGCGAGCCTTTGCTCAGCAACAATATGTTTTTCTTACAGTACGGGTGTATATCATTATCATTGTAAAGTAACAGCTTGGCTCGACTTCAGCTTGAACAACAACAGTTGCATGAAATCGATATGACTATCGCGTTTTGCAATGTCGGTACGACCAGATCGCAATTTTTAATTTTATGGAATTTCTCGAAGAGTTTATGGAATTCATAGTAAATGAGTAATGGACCAAACAATACATGCCCCGTGCTAACAATCACGCACATTGCGCTTCCTCACTCTTTGAATATTAAAGTGCAGGGGGAAACTGAATGCGGCGGATGACGCAATAGCAGGGCAAAATCATTCGGCCATAATTTTCTAATGCGACGGCGATAAATCTCACCAGTTAACATTTGTGAATGGGGATACTCAATTAATCAAATAAAACACCTTTCATCGAAATCTCTTGCTTTCCCTTGAAAGAACGCAAGCGGAAACGAAATCGGAGAAAAATGAGCTTAGGCGGCATTATATTTGCGATTGCAGCTCAGAAGCGAGTGCGAATATATTCATAATATTTGGCGAGGATAATAATTAGCCACTGCCCACCACCATGGTACAAACCGAAATTAGGCTGATTGTTTCTAAGTCTCGTGAGATAAAGCCAAAGTTTTGCTCGAAAAAGTCTTAAGACTTTTGGGACACCCTAATAATAAGGGGGAACACCAGTGGTATCTCGAAATCGAGATACCATTGGTGTTCCCACACTTTTTTTTGGCAAGACATTTCTCCAAAAATGACACTGCCGAAGTTCGGAGGGGGTCTCAGTTTTTTTAGTTCTAAACAAAATCAAATTTTGAAAGCGCTAAAATATAGCCAAGATATTCAGGTTTATCGCTAACCCGCCGATTTAGCACAGAAATGAGTTTGAAGGCCGTAGCAAAAGAAATAGTGGCGCGAAAACGCGCTGCGGAAGCGTCACACTGCCGTTGACACTGCCGAAATCTTTTTGACAAGGCTCGTGAGGCAGTTTTTTTTTATTTCAAACCAAATGACCAAATGCAACACTCTAATGGGTACCCGCCGGTCCCAGCTTTCGCCTGAACCTAACGATCACAGCTAACCCCACCGATTTTGCAGGAATTTTCCAACCGCGGATGTTTTAGACGATATCGCACAGGCCGCTGCGACGGTTGTTCACTAAAGGCAAGGGGGAGATGAGTTGCCCTTTCACTCTCATTGGGCAGTCACCATCAGTGTCCATGTGGCGTCTTGGTTAAGCGCTCGATCTTTGGCGCAAAGGGTCAGGGTTCGGATCCTCTCATGGGATCTTCACTTTTGCCCAAATTTCTGATGCCGTCCCATCGTATCTTGAATGTTCTAGAACCTGTCTGAAATTATCACAGCCCATCCCTCACATGTCACAAAATAAGTCAAAAACTTTTTCATAAGGGTCCCCCATTATGTAAAACCGTTTACACTCCTACGGAAAAATACGTAAACGGGACCCTTATGTGATTTCCGACCGCAAGCCAAAAAATCACATAAGGGACCCTTATGTGATTTTTAGACCCCCTCCGCCCAGATCCAGCCGGCAGTAACTATTTACTCACTGGTGGGTGGCAACTATTATTTCTTTTTCGGAGGTGATATATATATTTTTTATAACGAAGAAAAATTTGCAGAGTACCTCTCAAAATTGACTTCTTTGTTTTCAGGCTTGTAAATCAATTGGTCTTTCCATCGCAGAAACATAGTGACTACATCACTAAATTTTTTGGTGATTCGAGAAAATTTGTTCGCTTTTTAGAAAGAGCCCCCCAAAAAATGTCCGAGTACTGGTACCTCTAATTTGATAGACAGTCCAGATATACGTACTTTTCAAAATTCAATTCGGAGAATATGTGAGAACGACTACGGTCATTCGACCATAGTTAGAAAAGGTGGAGCGGCGTGTGTCGATAGCAGGTTAGGATCTGCTGATTTCGCGACCATACGAAAAGGAGAAAAAAAAGTTATGACGAAAAATGGGTTTTCTTTTGAGCTGGCCCTGCATGTATGAATGCTGTGACATGATGAGCATGCTGTCGTAAACAATGCTCAACTTCTAGATGGCTATGGTACATGTTGAAGAGTATTAGATATCTTTTCCATCGAAATTTAGTGCACGTGAATTCAAAAGCGCGCGCTGCATACAGCTAACTTCCATTGAGATGGCAAAAGACACACGCGTGAATTTCAGGTTGTGGCTGGCTATAGAGGGGAATAATTATCCTGGTGGACCGCAGTCAGGAATGCAGCTGTCCCAGGATATTCAAACCAACAGTGAATCCATTTGGTATTACGAAATAACGAATAGGCAAACATTACAATATAAAAAATTGACATACATTCGAATCAGCGATGCACTCTTCTGCGAAGGCACCGGTACCACATGATTTGATAATAGCTACACGATCTCCTTCCTTCCACCCACGCACTTTTTTGCCCACCGACTTTACGTTTCCCGCCAACTCGAAACCTACAAAGAATATATGAAATATTTACTGATAATCCCTGTAGTTATTCATTATGGCTGAAATAAGTAAATTACATGTTTTATTTTTTCGGGTTTTGTTTGGACCTTTAATACTGAAACCACTTTGTGTACAGAAAGCCAAGGAGTGGTCACAAGATTTGTTTTAATTACGGTCTCTGCGTGCAAGGCAGCGAATAAGCCACGCCCCAAAACGTTCAGAATGTGGCCTATTTTTGTATCGTCTTTGGTACAAAATAGGGGAGTCACTTTTGGTACGTCTACCTCAAACTTGGGCAATTAAACCAAAATCAATCACTTTAGTGACCATTATAATTATTCAGAAAAAAAGAAAGCGATACGGTAATCTCGCTCTCTCTCTCTACTCTCATTTCCCTTTCTAAATATGTGGCGCGTGAGCAGTTTATATAACATTCACTAGAAACCTTGGTTTTGGCTTAATTACCCAAGTAAAAGATATAAACGGTAGCCCCTCATTTTCTACGAGCTGAGGTGGTACAAAAAGAAGTCCATTACAGCGAAAACGCCGCGTGGGAAAATGTGATAACTCCATTTTAACTAAACTCTCTTCACTTTTAACAGTCACTATAATCTGTATTAAGCACTCAGAATAACATTTTTCGTCCGATTGTCCAAAATGTGGCCTAGTTCTGCACCCTACAAAAAATAAGTGCGTGTCGGAAGAGCCAAAACCTCGATCATGTAAAAACCGGCGCATTGTAAGGAAATATTCGTACCGGGAACGAAAGGCAGATTGGGTTTCAGGTAATTCGTTCCGTTGATCATTCTCATATCGGCAGGATTTACACCCGAGCTCTCCACTTCGATAAGAAGCTCATGTTCCCGAGGCGACTTTTGTTTCATTTCCCTTATCTGGGTCATCAGAATTAACTTCAGATAAGATTTCGTTTTATCGCACCTCAAGTTTGCCCAACTCTCCAACAACCGCAGCAAAATATCCTCGTCTGGCAGTTCTGCATACATTCAATAAGCTGCTTCCGACATAACCCGCACATCTTTTCATCAACATACTCACCAAGATCGCTGAATGCAAAAACTCACACAAATGCTCGGTAAAACGAATACGCCTACGAACAAATGAAAAAAATGCGAGTATACACAGCAGGACAGCGCGAAAGGTGCTAGAAACACCCGTAAAAAACCTCGCGCTGCGAAAATTAAATTTATGCTCCAGCGCACGCTCTTTTGTTAAGATTACGGTAGATAATTTGCGCGAACGTAAATTTATGTTGGGGTGGTATTCAATGCTTGACAAAATCAGAATTTTTGTAAACAAAAATTTTGGTATTGGCGCATAAAAATTTTGTATCGTCGAATAAAAATTCAGTCGCGTTTATTTCAGTTGATTGTGCGTTTATGTGTATATATGACGGCTCTAATAAAGCTGCTTGATTCTATGAATGCCCCGACATAAACATATAATTCTAGCTGCCATGAACGATGACTTATTGAAGGCTAAGTCCGGACAGTCAAAAAATTTTGTGCTCCAAAAAATTTTGTATCACCGAATTTGGTCGATGAAAAAATTTATTTGTCAAACGCGGGAAAATATTTTTTTCAATTTTTTTATAAAGTTGCAAAAAATGCAAAAATTCTACGTCTTCACTTCAGTGATTTGAGTACTGCAAACACTAGCTGATTTTTATCCCACTCATATTAACACAACAAATGCCATTGAGCTTACCAACAAGCCAAATTATATCTCGAAGAACAAAAACTTCGTCGGATTCCGTGAATGAGAAACCCCAAAATTTTTGGTATAGAGCTCTATACCAAAAATGGGCGTTTGTAAATTAATTATTGCAAAAAGGGAATGCTTTCATGGGTGTTCTATGTATGTTCGTTAATGAACCCCAGAAATAGGCCATTAGTTCCGCATGAACACATAACATATAAGGTTACCAGAACTTCAAGGCCAAAATATGCGATTTCGCAATGTTGTACAAAAAAATTTTTCGCCAAATTTTTTGTCGGGCATCTCAGGAATTTTGTTGAGCCCGCGCATTTATTTGTCCGACAGACAAAGTTATTCCGCAATGCGTACAGGCGGTGGATTCGAATGTAATTTTGAAATGATCTTTCAGAGCAAGGGTGCTTAGCTAGCGCTTTCCATTCATAGCTTGTTCAACGAATGAAGCTTTAGTCTTCGTGGCGTAAATAGCCCCGAACGAATATTACCGCCTCGCTTAAAAATTTTTTTGAATTAACAAAATTTTTGCAAGGCCGAACAAAAATTTTGTCACTTCTCATTTTTGTTAAGGATTGAATATCACCCCATATCTGAAATTTTTGTCCCTGAAATGTGACATATCATATGTGCCATCGAAATCAATGTGGTCGAAGTGAGACAGGCAAATTTCGGACTCAGAAATTCACACTACTGACCAAGAATCCACTGAGCATGTCCTTTCCCGCCCTCCCGAAATTCAAAAATGAGCGTGCGCGGTATAAATAGCGATCTTCCCGCGCGTTTTTAGCGTTCGCGTTTTTCGTAGCTGCTCGTAACTTCTCCCTTTCTAATTTTTTATGAACACAAGTTTCTAGTGTTGGCTGCGGTAATTTGTTCATTTCAGAGGAAGCGATGGGAAAGTACAGAAATAAAGTCAACGGATTTCCCCCTGATCTTCGTCGAGCCACCCCCGTGCGATTTTTCATTATTGTTTGAGTATAATGCATTTTCTAGATGGGAATCCCGAACAGCGGTAACAACTGCTGGTATTCGAGTCTCTCACAGCTTCTATTCCACATTCCTGCTGCAAGAAGGGCCATCTTCGAGGCTCAACCATACGCGGGAAATGACTCGGTTGGTAATCCATGCAAGTCTTATTCTTAATAAGTAGTGATTTAAAATTGAATGTCGCAGTGATAGTCTGATCGGAATTGTAAGCAATTATTCTGCTCTCAGAACAAGATTCAATGCTGGAGTATGTGCAAGGAGTTACAGCTACAGTTTGCAGTTATGCAGGTAATTTTCGGATATTTATTTTTGATCGATTATCGATTGTTAATTGCCTGTTCCTCAATAACTAATGTCATGTATGCGAAGTTGATTGTAGGATCGTCGTCAGGATTCAGTGAGTCCGATGGCTTCGCTCTCTGCGCTGAACGACTTGTTTCCTGAAGAGGGCATTCAATCCAAAGAGAAGATACGCATGTTCACATTTTGTATTCTTCATTTTTTCATTAGAATCCCGTGGAAATGTTCACTCGGCTGCTCTCTTCCTTGGAGACAATCACTGAGTCCGGTAAGTACGAGTTTTTTCTCGAAAGAAAAATGCTTTGCGAGGTTTTAGCTTTTTCGAAGGAATCGCCGCTGACGGAAATATTCTGCGGTGTTGTTCACGATTTGAAACGTACGTACATTATTTCCTTCTTTTTATTTATTTCACACACTGATTAGTAAATTTTTTGGCATGAGACAATATTTTTATTTCGTTCCTTCAGTTGAGAATGGAGATTGGCGATTCCATAAGGCAATTGGAAAAAAGGATATTTTCTCTTTTCCCCTCAATCCGAGTTTCGGCAATTTGCAATCGGCGATGGAGGATGTCTTCGTTAAGCGAAACCATGAGGTTCATATCAATTTTATTCGTTTGTTTATTTAATGCGATATCCCCAAATGAATTTGGGTTATATTCATTTGCGGACAACGAAATTTCGTGACGATCTTTTTTTAAAAAAAGTCGTGCACATAATATCCCCTCATATGTCCTCAAACATAAAAAATATGTTATCCCTCTTACGAGATAACTTCAAAGGTTACCCAAAAATATTTTCGAATTCATTTGCAATTTATCGATTTGTTTACAGCGTTGGATTGCTGAGGCTGCGCCCGTTCTGCTCCTTCCAATTGCTCGTTACACCTACCACGGTGGTGTTGTCCGTAAGGAGAACGATCGATTCGAGTTCCCTCAAAAGATGTAGGAGATTCAGTTTCTAAATATGTTCATTGTTCCTATTTCAGTTATCTCGATCGTTACATGCACTGTAATTGGGAGTCTGTAATGATGGCACGCATAAAGTTCGATGCAGACAAGAGTGCTGCGCGGTCGCTTCGTGGTTCTAGAAATGGGTGAATTTTTTATCCATCCATTAGTCTTATCAGAGTGAAATTTTTGGAAGAGTTCTACATTACTATACTACCTTGTAAAATGGAAATCTACTTGAAAGACAGTGCTCGGTGTGAATCCTAAAGTTCATTGAATGATGAACTTCATTCCTTGTTCGTTCATTCCAAGGTCCAAAAATATTAGTTGCGCGGGAATTCCTCTTCATGGATCCGTGGCGAATCCGCTGTCATGAATGAATTAATGATTTTTACTGTTCAGGGGAATGGTCGGCGAGGCAGCGGAGAATACGCAGAAAGGAGAGGGTAGGTGTTTCGGTACTCTGAACCACACTAACTGTACCCATCTGCAGATAAGCAGTACGAAGTAGACGATCCACTCGACGGAGAGGAGTTTAAGAAGATTCGTTACGAGTAAGACGCTCACTTTTTAGTTACTGCATTTTATGTTCCAGTCTGCACACCATCATTGTGCACAGTGGATCGTCTGCGAACGTGGGTCACTACTGCATCTACATTCGTGAAAATGGAGAAAATTCAGGCAAGTTGTTAGCATAAGTCTCCGGAATGAACGGATCGACCCTCGCCACAATGGCTTTTCCAGACCAAGATAAAAGTTTGTTGGCTGACTAAGTCAACTGTGCTGATCATCATTTACGTTGAAATTTGGTCATTCGCAGAATGTGCCCGCACGTCACAAATAGCTTCAGCTAGTAAAATGTATGTCAAACGGACAGAAACAAGAAAGGGGACGCCTGTGTGGCTCAGCCTCATTCTCATTCTCTATTTGCTTTCGCACTAGATGGAAGGCATACATTCTCTCACAACCAGAAAATATTAATAGTTGTGTTGCAGAATCAGAATGGCTGTGCTTCAATGACGCCATGGTCACGAACATTTCGTGGGACACGATTAGCAAAGTCGCATTCGGTGGAGAGGTCTGTGTTTGCATTTTTGCTTCAATCGCTTGCACGAGTAGCAGTTTTAAGATTAACTAGGAGTTGGATAGAGCCACTACTTCTTTGTAGTTCAAAGCCTGTTATGTTTACTCCACACTTTAGACTCCCGCCTTCGCTCTACTATACATGAAGCACAGTGAATTCGATCGCCTCTACGACTACGGTATCGATTGATTTTCGAACCTTGTGCATTATTTCCCTGTGTTTAGAACACGAACTTGTCACGAATACGGATTGGTCGGACCCAGTGGAAAGTCTGCCTGTCCATTTGAGAAACATGCTGCAGGAGCACTACAGCCTTCTTGCTAAGAGTGAGAATATCTTCTAAAGAGACTATTTCTTCTTTTCTTTCCTCTAAAAATACTCTTCCTGTCTACTGCAATTGACACTGTTGGCAATTGACGCTGTTGTTCCTTTTAGATTCGTACTCACGCGTAAACCCATCGTCGTATCCCAATCGTGGACAGAAGTCGCAGCTGTGGCATTATGCGGCTAAGGTTTGTATTGTTTTCTGGTTTTTATTAGAGAATAGTAGGGTCTCTAAATTGATAGTAAAGTGCATTTTTGATTCGTCTGATTTCCGCGGATCGGTTGTCTCTACGTCCTATAGACAACCGCTCCGAGTGAATTAAACGAATGCGAAATGCACGTCATTTTAGAAACCCTGGAAAATATATTTGTAAATGACATTTCACATTGTTCATGCCTCACCAACGGTCTATCGAGAGAAGCAGAATGTAGTGAGAGATGGCAGAATGACACGCAGAGAGCAGCAAATGTGAGACTAGAGACCTGGAATCGGCTCAAGAAGTCCATTCCTTTCCTCTAACTCATTGTCGAACGTTTGTCTTTCGCAGCTGATAGACAATGGGTAGGAATGAATTAGAGACTAAAGAATGCACTTCGTGAGTCGATTATGATTATAGTCGACTCTCTATGCAATCTCTCATTTCCACTAGTGTAAAATTCACTGGACATGAAACGAGGAACTCAGTTATAGTTAATTTGCTATTTGCTCGTGATATATACTCATGATACCAGGAATTTGCCTTTACTTGCCAATAGAGAACGGAATGCAAGCAGAAGTGCACATTTCTGTCGTCTAATTCCCTCGGAGCGGTAGTCCATCACGTGAAAGAGACAGCCGCTCCGAGGGAATAAGACGACTGAAATGTGCACTTCTGCTTGGATTCCGTTCTCTACTTGACAATGATTTGCAGGGGAGAGGCAGCCAAGTCAAAGGAAGTCGACGAGGGTTGGGAGGACTATGGTAACGAGCACGGCAAGAGCAATGGTTTTTAAGTTATTTCAGTTCTTAACATGACGTTTTTACTGTTTCAGCCCAGATGGGAATGGTTCTGTCGGCCAGACAGTCAATTTCTCGTTCTTTCTCTGGTGCAGCCAAGGTAATATTATTAGAATAGATTAAAATAGAGTTGATTTAATAGTAATGATGCATAGATTCAAGCTGTTCCTATAGTGGATAAGCTTTGATTTTTGGCAGTATTCTGATGATTATGGTCCAACTTCCCAGGCTCGCGTCGCTATTCTCTTCTCTGGTCAAGGACGGTCCATTATGAGTCTCATCCAGGCAGGCAAACATTCGGAGAGTGCATTCGAGGTAAAAATATAATTACCCACAGCGAGATAGAGTCGATTTTATTGAACTATCACAGAGATCTTGGCAGAATGATTAATTACCAAACTTCCTTCCGCCTCTCTGTGCTCTCTATCGCGCGTTCGTCTCTGGGGCATAGTCTATGGAGGCGAACGTGCGACAGAGAGCTCAGAGGAATGGAATGCACTTTGGGATTCACTCTGCCAACATTGTCTCTTTTGTAATAAAAAAAATCTTCTACAGCCAAGTTTATGTTGGGTAATTTTGAATCGTGATATTTTTAGATCGTTGTGGCATTCACTGATCAAGAGCAAGCGTCAGGAAAGAGCATGGCTGAAAGAATGGGAGTGACTGCTCATACATTCTGGAACGACGAAGTCTTGGACAAAGTGAGAATTTTCCCTTTTTTCTCATTCTTTTTTATTTATTTCATTTTTTTTTATTTTCACATTTTTCTCATTTTGAAAATAGCATGTATTATTTTCCATTAGGTATTGACAATAGGAAAGAACCATTCTCGATTCAGTGGCTGAAACAATACGGTGTGGATCTCCTTTGCCTCGATGAGCTCGATTGGCGGTTCGGTCCAGAGCTCAAGAACAGGATTCGTGGCCAAATCCTTTACGTCATGCCATCCATGTACCCTGCTTATTGGGGAAGTAGGTTGATTCGTTTTGTAGTGTTTTTCAATTTTTGAATATTTTTAAAGCATCTATTTTGCAGATCAAAATCCATACGGACAAGCGATTGCTGACGGACTGAAGTGCACTGGATGTACTTTCTTCAGGAAAATCGTAAGTCACGAGCCTTATTATAAGGGTGATGATAGTGTGATGTATTGAAGGCAAATGAAATCCCAATGTTCATTCTGCCTCTCTGCTCTCTCATTCACTCGGTCGTCTCCAATTCATAGAGATGACCGCACGTTGGAGAGTACGGGATAGCGGAATGAACTTTAGGATTTCATTCGCCTTCACTAGTGTGATAATTTTCATATCCAATTAGTGGTGATTTGCAGTACATTTTAATATTTTGCTAATTTGAAGTCATCACTTTCACTCATCATTAAAATCCATAGATGTGCAGGAGAAGAAGCCCGGTTCGAACGACATCATCATTGTTGATCAAGAGCCTCTGAGAGTTGTAAGGGGTGCGACTGAGGAATCACTCAAGGTTCGTTTAGATTCGCGTAAACATTGCATTATCATCAACATGTTATAGATCTTCCTCCAATCTAAGATTACCGAAGTGTACCCAAGGGCTCTGAATGAAATGGCCAAGGAGTTCATTGCATGGAAAGGAGAACAGGGCAACAATGTATGCCTTTTTGAACTCTAGGGTGGAATAGGGTATCGCATGCGAGTCTTTTAGTGCATTCGTCATGTCTCTACTCCTCGGTCTATAAAATGCAGACACAACACACCCCCAGAGAGTAGAGTCATGACGAATGCACTATAGGACTCGCATGCGACACCCTAGTGGAGTAAGATCCTGTAGGCAAAGCGACATCTCATTTCGAATCTGCGTCTTTCATTGCACATCATGCTATTGCACATTAGCCATTGCTTGTTGATCTTTTTATTATTGCTTTTCTGATCATGTTTTTCCAGATGACCCTCTGAAGAATGGAGACACTCTGATCACACATTCAATCCCAGTAAGACCCTTTCCTTCCTTCCTTGATTTCACAGAAACAACGTAGTCTCATTGAAAACTACCACTAGACGTTGTTATTGATCATTTGTAATTTAGTTGTTATTAACTTTCTTTTGTTTTTTGTTGATACTCTTACAAATTGTTGCCAGATGCGTATGTATCACATAGTTCCTTTTGATACACAGAAGACAGTAGTAGTAAATGTTGTGGATGATTAGCTAAAGAATGTGGATTCGGATGACACATAACGAATAGCCCTTGCATCTCTTTTCATATCTTCTCGTTCTTCAATTCGCTCTGGTCAACATAATCCATTCCACTTTTTGCTAACCTTTTTAAAATTTGTTTACAGGATACATTAGTCGCTGTAGTTCGATTTCCTTCATTTTGCTCTATTCAAGTTGTCACCAGACGTGTATGCATCGCCTACTAATAGTACTATTCCACTATTCCTTGCAGCACAGAAGTTCTCCATTGTCCATAAGTTGTTGATCTTTGCAGCTAGATAATAGCTACAGAGTGTAGAATTCATGCGGTTTATTGCCCCTATTTTCTCATGAGTAGTTGTCTCTTACTGAATGAGAAACATCCTCTCAGAAGAGAATTAGTGCAGTAAACTGCCCGATTTCTCATCTCATGTTGATTCTGCATCTCTTACCAGTAGTAATATTCGATTTGTTGTTTCGTGAAGTAAACCTCTGTACAGAAGATTTATCATTATCATTAGCACAGCTTTTGAATACCTATATTTAGGGACCCCAAACGCGTGATTTTTTTGTTCCCGGCGACACTGTGGCTCAAACACAGCATATTTCAGTCAGATCAAGTGTGTTCTAGGCTAAATGAAGGGTGAGGAATCTAATTGTGAACTTTTTGAAATCCGAGTTATA
>JACMIF010002822.1:0-16501 GCA_014805445.1 Diplogasteroides magnus
CTCGTTAAATACTAGGTAAGGCAGAATGAACGCGAGAGTGCATTCCGTCTCTCTGTGCTCTCCATCGTGCGGTCGTCCCTATGCTCCAGACACGACCGCACGATGGAAAGCGCAGAGAAACGGAATGCACTCTCGCGTTCATTCTGCCTTCCCTAATAAATACTGTATGAGCGAGTGATGTAAACGTCCGTTTATTGCGATCAACGTACATTACTGTCTGTGCTCTCACACTGACCGGTAGTCTATACGGTGCGAGAAAGAATGGCTCACTTATGCACAGACAGCAGATTAAACGGACAGCGCCCAACAAACATCCACAAAAAATGATTTCTTACTGAAAGTGGAACGCTTTGTGTCTGTGCGCATAATTGAGCCATTCTCTCTCACTCATTATAGACAAACGGTCAGTGTGAGAGAACATCACTCGTTTATAACGTATTTATCGAGGTGCCATTTTCGCCGCCATAGACCTTGGTTTGTGTCGACCTTCCCTACCCCAATACCGGTTCACTTTCCTGATATCGTTTGCTTTATACAGTTCTGGCAAAAATATTTATGACGTTTCCTTCGCACGATGTCGCAAATTTTAATGTGTAAGAATATTTTTTCGACGACTAGATAATGCGGATGATAATGAGGGGGAAGGTCAAAAGGATAGGTAAAAGAGGCTTCTGTGATTCACGATATCAAGAACTATGTTCACGCAGGAATAGAGAGACTGAGAAATGAAATGGGAAGAAGATTTGTTTCCGTCTAATTTTATTCCTTAGCGTTCTTCTCTACATTGCAGTGACCATCGCGATGTAGAGAAGGTAGACGACCAGAAATGAACGGCTGTCAATAATTTTCCATTTGCGATACCCTAGAAGTTAGTCAATTCTAGGCCTCTCTTCTCTGTGAGCGCAATACAAAATATGTGTCCTTAGCTGGAACATGCAGTGTATTCTCAGCTTCTTAGCAAGCGTGATACGGGCGAATAATTATTATGGCTGACTGGTACGGTGTCACTTTCGGGTAATCATTGACAGCCGATGACTTCGTGGACGTCTGCGAACGGCAGATAGGAATGAAGTTGGACGGCTAGGAGGTCTCCGACTGTCAATAATTGCCCAAAAGCGATACACTGCTGACTCGGCTATTTTCCATAACCCGACGAACCTAATTCGTATTGTTCAGAAGTTGATTGCTTGCTGATCGATTGAAAAATATTTTTTACAATCGATAATGATGTACATTTCTCATTCGTCTAATCCGCTCTGAGCTGTTGTCTCTACGTTTGATAGACAACCGCTTCAAGGGGATTAGACGAATAAGAAATGAACTTTACTACCGATTTAGAAACACTTGTTTGTACTTTATCCGCTTCTCTCTCATTAGATGTAAAGGGTGAGGGACATCAGCGCCATGAGAATTACGATAATATTGACATATCGGTCCATGTCACCGTTATGGCGTAAATGTCCATAGCACGGTTCTTTCACCCCATGTTCTCGTCTCTCATTTCGTCTCTCATTTCGATAGACAAACAACTAGGCGAATTGTCCATATTCACGCCCAGACCCCAATATGCATAACTAAGGTGCATGTCATCCATGTTTATGATAAAAACATTTTATCCACATATTACCTATAAAGAGAAGAAAACAAACAATTTATTAAAAAAATAGAGAGTACGCAGGGAACGTATTTTCGAAAACAGAGTACACATTAGCTGTCTCTTCATTCATTCCGACGGGTTGTCTATGATGAACAACTGAGAATGAGTCCTCGATAAGTAGAGACAGCAAACTTGCACTTTATCTCCGAAATGCGACCTCTAGCTTGGACTCCGCCCTCAGATAGGATGGGGTCAAGAAACACCAAGGTGTACAATATTTTTTTCCAGAAATAAACCTCTAATTTATGATCAGTCCCAGTTTCCAGGCATTTTTTTATCATTTAGAACTCAAATGATCATTTTATTACCAGCAACCTACCAAACTTGATGAAGTCACACAGTGGCCCGGCTTACACAATTTGTGATTCAAGCATTTGAGCATTCTAATCCCTCGGTTTCCCTCATAATTAGACTCTCTTAATTTTTCAACTGTCCTCGGATTCACTCAGAATTTCCCAATTTCTGCCGCCAGAAAATTGTGATTCGAGCAGCTATCCACTGGACCACCGTGTGACTTCATTTTATAGGTTGCTGGTAATTAATGGACCATTTGAATTCTGAATGGTAGAAAAAATACTTGAACACTGTATTTGACCAGAATAATAAGTTTAATTCTAGAAAAATATTTCTAAAAAAGTAAATTTCAAAAGCGATGCTCGAATCGCAAACTGAATATGAAGCTATCGCAAACTGACTCGTCCTGTAAGTCGCGGGATGAAATTTTGAGCTCGCTCATCTTTTTTTCTGAACATTTCGCTGTTTTCGTTGTTATTGTGATATTATATGGACTGCATAACTTTTAGAAACATTGCAGGGTGTAAACCGTTGTTGTGGTTAGAAGAGAAATGGCCGCGCCGCCCACACCACATGATTAGTGATCACAAATTTAGGAAATGTTAGTTGCACTCGCTGATTTTATGCATTTTGTTTGTCTTAACTTGCCTACGGTTTCATTCCTAACGATTCCAACAAGCAGTTGAGTTTGTATTTAGCGTTAGAGATCAGAATCAGCATTTTCTGAATGTTGAAACTGCAGAAATTATATAATTACTTTATACGGAATGACAGGCATTTATTAATTACCGACTGTTGTTGTGGAGCATTTTACACCATTTTTATCCAAAAGTACTCCATTATCTTTCTACAGATCCAGAAGTTCGTGCGAAGATCGACAAGATCGTCGCTTTCGTCGCCAAGGCTGGACCTCAAGTCAGGCAGAGGAGAGACTGAGATCTGACCATGTGGGTTTACGGAATACTTGGGCTGAGTTCTTCAACGGGGGGTTATTGAAGACTTTGTGCGTTGGTCGTGTGAACGTACCGGAGTCCGTATGCAAGAAACGGTAATCAACCCGCAATCGTTGATCGATCTTTATGCTATACAAACCTGAATGAAAAAAGCCAGTATCAATGATACCTTAATCGTAGTTCAACAGCTTAGAGACTAGATCCTGACCAATATCCCCCATGAGTACAATATATGACATACCGTAATCCTTTGTAGGTGTGGCGGCGACTACGAGTTGCTGCAGTCGTATGGAACGTTCGCGAAGTTGATGGACAATCAACAGGAAAGAGTGACCAAACTGTGAGTTGATATCTTCTTGAAAGGGATGAGCGCCATGGACCTTTGCGCCATAATGGTGAAATGCAGATATGCGCCCTGCTCAAGTATCCGTTTCACCAATATGGCGCAAATGTCCATGGCACTCATGTCTTCTGCTCTTGAAATCGAGTTATTATTAAGGTGCTCGGAAAGTCCCTTGCCACTTTTCATTAAAAATTTGTGTATTTTCTCACTGGATGACGGTTTTTCATAGTAGCCTTGTAATTAAAACGCATTTCTGGATTTACTTATACTATTCACTTTTGTTGCTCACAATTAACATTGCTTCGTTACAGAGCTGACGTTGACGTGTCGCGAGCAAAGGGGGATGTCTAACGACAATTCACTGATGAAAATTAGCGGAAGTTATTGGCCGACCTAACTGGCATGAACCTGGAGAACAAGGTGTTCAGGTAAAAGAAATGATTTCCAACGATCTTTGATCATTCAAATTTAAATTTATTTCCAGACAATGTCGTACGGGCATTCAACAGCGATCGCACTACGCACTGATGACGAATGAGCGATTTGAGAAGGTTTTATTTTTTTAAATTTATGGTTGTAGGGAATTTGCGAGATCACCGTTGTTTTTAGACTTGCTTATATAAACTCTAAGCAATTCAATTTCAGACGATGGGTCGAATGGAAGACGAAGCTCGTCGTTTTCTCCAGCCAATCCCGTTCAAAGAGCCCCGGACGGAGGAATTCCAGGTTTACTTTAATTTTTTATGTTATGTTTATATAACAATATAAATCTGCTTGTCATTACCAGAAATTATTCAAATTGGTAAAATGGTGTATATGCAATAGACGGCAAATGGATCGTGAGAGTGCATTCCATCTCTCTGTGCTCTCCATCGTGCGGTCGTGTCTGGCGTATTGGGACGACCGCGCGATGGAGAGCACAGAGAGATGGAATGCACTCTTACGATCCATCTGCCACCCCTAATGTGCAACCTGAATGTTGCAGGTTCTTTCAAAGGACGAGGAGATCGCAGGATTCGACCAGTCTCGCTTCATCTTCACGAACATCACATTCGACGCCACGGATCAGGTTAATGTTTATAGGTTGAATAATCTCATTCGCCTAGCTCCAGGAGTAATGAAGAAGTTAGTATTTATACGGAATTCGAGACTAATTTATATATTGCGGGAGACAAAGATGGAAGATGGTCCATATTGATTCAGATAATTATTTTGTGGCTTATTTGATATTTCTTTCTAAACGAGCTAAGAATCGATATGAAATCATTTAGATTTTCATCAATTTATGCACGAGGCGGATCTATTTGATATCTCCAAGTACCGTAATCCCTCCTTTCCCTTCAGGACCGTGCCGTTGTCGTGCGAGAAGTGGACAGAACACTTAGAACTGCGACGCCCGAAGAACACGACAGAATGAACAGGTGAGTGAAAGAGACAAAATCATCATGGATATTTGCGCCAATGTGGTGAAATGGAGAAATACGCCGTCATTCTCAGCATTCTCATGGCGCATTCATTGATTTCACCACAATGGTGCACGGCATAATGAACAGATGGTTTGGATAGACCGGAGGCAGCATTAGTAGTGTTGCTTAATACCACAATATAAATGTTTGTGTTGGCACGAAATCTCTTGGTTTCTCAATTTTTTTCTTTCAAAAAATCTTCATTGCGACTCATATCCCCAAGACGAATGTGTTTGGCTTGGTAGGTAATTCTTCTTCTTCTTCAGACTTAGAGAGCGAAGGTCGGTAATTCTAACTTCCCCAATCTCTTCGGAGCGGCTGTCCCTCATTTCGATAGACACATAACTGGGCTAATTCTCCTACGTCGAACGAAGTCGAATTTCGTAGAAAAAACCGCCAACTAATGGGGGCCTAAATTTTTAACTTTTTCTTTCCTAGGGGCTGCCGGACATTTTCGTTTTTTTCTTGATGCACCTGGGCTTTCTTATTTTTTCACCTCATCGAACACCCCAGCCGAGATATGTATAGATAACAGCTCGGTGCAGGGAAGGATGTAGGGTTCTCTTATCGAGAAGTTATTGACAGCCGGTGTTCTCCTAGCTGTCTAATTTCATTCCGAGTGATCATGTCTGCGAAGTAAAACACGACTGCTAGGAATAAATTAGACAGCTAGGAGGTCACCGTTTGTCAATAACGTCTCGATAAGAGAAACATAATAGGATGGCTCGAATTTCAGAAAAATGCATTCCTTATTCAGAGTGTACTACGAGAAGCCGAATCGTCCCGTCAACGAGCCCGCCCTCTTCTCTGATCCATGGCTCAAGGTGAATTCGTGTGACTCAATCAATATTTATACGTTTTATATTATCTTGTCGCGTTCTCCACTTCCTCTTTTCAATTAGCAAATAAACAATACTTATGAAGACTAGTTTTACATTAGAGAGTAGGTTAAGGACAGGAAGCAGAAGTGTATTTTTCCGTCATCTAAGCGATTCTCTCTCTCATGCGATGGGCAACGGCTCCGAGAGAATTAGACGACATAGAAATGCACTTGTGCCTTCTTTCCCTACAGCAGTGGTGAGAAATGACTTATAAATATCCTTTTCTCAGAATGCACTGGAGAGGAAGGAGCGCGTAATGGACTGGGCCTGTTGGCTACGAACCCGATGATCCGGCATTCGTCAAGGTTTGATTTTCTTCTATTACAGTTTATGAATTGCAATGGATTGTTGATACGCGTTGCTCTTTTCGTGGGTGCTTTTGAAATGTCTTTAGTAGAGAAGCTTGAACTTACCAGTTTATAGACGCTGATTCTAGCATATAAGAGGCCATTGCGACTGAAAGGTGACTGTCGGATGTGTGTATTCTTCGATCACCATACTGGATACATTCCCGTAGCATTCATGCCACACTGCGACCTTTTGAGTGAATGATGCTTATCAAAACGGTCACTCCACCACATCAACCTCGCAATTA
Organism: Diplogasteroides magnus; assembly: GCA_014805445.1. Taxonomy (NCBI): domain Eukaryota; kingdom Metazoa; phylum Nematoda; class Chromadorea; order Rhabditida; family Diplogasteroididae; genus Diplogasteroides; species Diplogasteroides magnus. The sequence goes on from JACMIF010002822.1 coordinate 6,190, forward strand.
GACTGCTATCCGTGCAAACATTTTCATTGCTATTCCATTTCATCTTTTGGTTTTTTTTACATTTTGAGCTTAGGATTACGAGATTCTCAAATGGTGAAGTTAGATTGATTATTACGATATCTTGTCAATTCTCCTATGAAGGGGGTTACGGTAGAGCTGAGAATTGTCTGGGACCACTGAAGATACCACATGTGTTCTTGTTCAATCTTCTGACTTGAGACATTCCCGTAGCATTCATGTCACACTGCTACCTTTTGAGCGAACGGGGCTTTTAATAATTGATGATTTGAAATCATGCGGTTCACAATTAGACTACTATATCTGCATAGATTCTCATTTTTGAACTTCATCTTCGGGGTTTTCATTTTAAACTTCAATGAGATTTTTGGCAAATCAAGCAAACTAGATCTAACGAACGTTAGGGGGAGTTCTGCGATATATTCCTTTTATCATATTCAGCTCTCTCGTGCAGTGTTCGATCGTACAGTGGATGGTGGATACTTCGAGGCACTCTACTCTACGAGGTAGTCAAATGGGAATATGAGATATTGGAAATGATCATTTTGGAACTTGTGTACAATTGCGAGAAGTACAAACAAGTTACAAAAAGGCCGTTCCAAAATGTCACATTTTCGTTCAAACAAGATTGAATACTTGCGAAACGCATACGTGCATCTTTCTATTCGACAAGAATGTTGCCATAGTTCTAAAGGTGATTCGCTTGACTAAATTGTTTTAGAAGAAAGTCATGACTTTTCACAGTCCGGTAAAACACAAATGCTGCGGTTTCTTGTTGGAAAAATGGGAGAATTCTACACTATTTTTCATCACATAGTGAACGCAGGATAGTTTCCGCTTTTGTATCCTGCGCTAAACACTAATAACGAGTTTATTAAACACAACTTACTCATAGTTTAGAGCAAAATTGAAACAAACAACTTTCAGACACTTCGGCACTCTGGTTTTCTACCTCGCACTCAAAGGCAACATTCCTCCACTACTCAACTGGTTCGGAGGACTTGGCAGGTAAATTATTATTGGCGATTACGGTATTATTTTATTATTAATTGAAAGTCTACTTATAGTTGTCCTAAATACGAAAACTGTTTGCAGTTATTTATTTTTACTGAACTTGTTGATTTCGAGTCTCGTGGAGTGGATATGAGCAGTTTCCATTCAGCGTACTGATTATCATGAGGATCACACTTCCTATGTTAGAAATACATAATCATCAAGATAGCAACCCTAATTTATTTTCCCTATTCATTTGTGAATGTGAGTGTAATGTTCAGACTCTCCGAGGCAGCCCGACTGATCCGTATGCATGCAGAAGACACTGCATCCCAACTGGAGAGTGGCCGTGTCGTCGGAGGTGAGCGATTAGCTTACGGTTGTACGGGGATTAGATTACGGTAGCTCTGAAATAGCCAAGTTGTGCAATTGTCGTTTGTGAATATGTCACCCGCCCTGAAAAACGAGTGTGCCATGGTAAAGCTTGTTGTTCTTCTGTTCGTATGTTATGGCATTCAAACATGCGCTTTTGTGCAACAGCAATATACTAAAGCCTCTTGGCTTCCGCAGTTGCAATAGTGCATTCGAAACATACCAATACCTACGTTACATACCAATCAGTGGGTAAGTGCGACATTTGCGCCATAACAGTGAAATGTACACTTGCGCCTTGAGGACGACGGTGCTTATGTCCATTTCACTATTATGGCGCCCTGGTCAGTTGCAAGAAATTGGAAACACTATTGCGTGTGATACGATGAATGCTATATGTTATCATCGAAACATGGATCATCTGGGTTTGCATATCATCTGCTTTATCTTAAGTGTTAAATATGATTATGAATTTAGGGTGAGAAGGGGTCAATATGGGAATATAGGAGGGAAATCATTCTTGGTCTTAGAATGTTGGCCCACTTCTTCTTCACTTGTGATGGTGCTTCTGTCATCGGGGCATGAAGATGCGGGCGATCCAATTTGCCTGAAGATCAGGAAGATTGGTCAAATAAGGCCGCAACGCGTCTGAGTCATGCGTTGCGGTCGGCGATAGTTTTCCCACCTGTGTGGGGCATCCAATAGTGCAGCAGGAGTGGTGGCAGGCAGGGGCGAATGAGTGGGCGAAGGAGGAAGAGGTGATCTCGGACACGAATCTTTGCGATCTGCAGAGTGTTTTGTTTTACGCGACGAGACTAGCAGTTAGTCTGATAGGACTATTTATTGTCATTCTTACTAGAAATGCCTGTTCTATTATCGTTACATTCAAGAGGGACGATAGTTATGATGAAAGTGAAACTCTGATCAGGCAGGATACTATTAGGTTTTGAGATTTTGAACAGCATAGTGGAGAGCATCGTAGAATATGTAAGATCACTATTAAATGTCGCATATAATCATTGAAATCACCTGGTGGAAGTCAGTTGTGAGCCCATTTCTGAGGGAATGACTGAGTGCACGACCGCTCGGACGGTTGAAGGGGAGAAGAAATGAGGGAGGGGAATCACCGCTTTGATTAAATGCAAAGGTACAATGAATTTCTCAACTGTGGTTATGGATGAAAATAATTTGTATTCTAAATAACAAGCCGAAGAAGGTTTTTGTTGCAGATCATGGCTGTACGTATGGATCCATTCACTTCCTGCCGGTCTCCTCAAGGCACTCCTTCCTCCTTCGAAGATCGCCATATTTGTCACCATGAGGTACGGTACTTTTCATCTGATATCGTAGTGAACATGATAACTTGGGTGAAAGGCGGGAGGGTGACACATGGACAATTGACATTTGCACAATTCGTAAAATTATATTATTGAAAGTTGTGCATATGTCACCCTCCCTGAAAGACAAGTGTGCCATGGACAAGTTTGTCGTTTTTATGTTCGTAGGTTATGACTCAATGCATGCGCTTTTATGCATCAGCAACATGCTAAAGCCTCTTGGCTTCTACAAGTGCAATAGCACAGTCTTTCTTCCTTCTAAGTCCTAAACTACTTCATGTAAATAATCAGTGGGCAAGAGAGCTATAATGATGAAATGTACACTTGCGCCTTGAGGACGACGGTGCTTGCGTCCATTTCGCTATTATGGCGCCCTGGTCTTTCGCTCGATTCCTTTGGGTTGTGCTTTTGCCCTGGCTCGTCTCTGAATTCAGTTGTGTGTCGTTATCGCTAGGAGTGACTCACTCACAATCCATTATCACAATCTGATTTGCAGATGCTTCATCGCGCTGACGGACTGCTGACGGACTTTGCATAGTACAAGGTGAGTGCAATGATTATGTGTCTATTAGGCTTTTTGATCGGTAGTGAAGGGCATTTCTATTTCGTCTAATCCACTCGGAGCTGTTGCCTATCCAAACTAGAAACAACCGCTGTGCGTAGATTACACCTGGTATAGGTATAAGATTGGGCTGGTATAGGCTATACCAGCCCAATCTTTGTTTCACTTGGGCCATATTAAAGGCTTTCAAAGTCAAGGTCGGTCGTCATGGCATTCCCTGTACTTTAATCAAACTCTATGTTTAATACTCTACCGTATCCACTCTCTTTCCCTTCAGGAGGAGCGTTTCCTCTTTCCCGTCTACCATCTGATCGGACTGCTGTCTGCAATTGCACTCGATGCTACCTGACGATTGCCCTCAATCAATAACTCTTACTTTATGTGAGTTATTAGCAGTGCTAATTTACGATCTTTGATAGTATGGTGATTATTGTTGTGGTTATTTTTTGGGTTAGGGAGCTGACCATGGATTGAAAAGTTATACATTGCTAACCTTCATGGTCTCTTTGCGGCACGATTGCACCGGGGTTATTTTTCTGTTGGGTTTTCATGTTTTCTTCGAATTTGTAATTGCACACTTGATTCATGTTCTTTGCTTTATGGGTTCGAAATTTATGATAATGCCGCAATGGCTGATATGGGCAAATACGCGAGAATATGTTCAATAGTGTGTATTATGATTATTGTTTTACGAGGATTGATAGCCAACTATTGATAGCTTGGTACCTCGTTTGCTTTATGGGCGCTTTGTGTTTCGATTTCACCTAGTTTTGGTAATTTGGAAGAATCTCGTCCGTCATGCTACCATGCTACTTCTAGCTATCTGTAGTAGTTGGTATGGAAACTTTATAAATAATAGTGAGGCTCTCACTAACGTCCGTTTGCGAAACGCTGCGAAAATATTTACAGTTGACGAAAAAGGTGGATCGCTGATGTCTTAAGCTGTGTACTTGCGCTATCTAATCTGTAAGAATCCCATAAATGATCATTTTATGTCAAGAAGTGCGACGATAGGCCGGTGGCAAAGGAGCCTTTATTCATCGACTGTCAATACTTTACAATTTGTGACATCTTACTAAATTGGTCAAAGTACGTGATTTGTTGTCGCGGTGATATCATAAATGCAAAGTGGATGCTGGTTGGTTGATCTACACAACTTGGCGCGTTTAAATAGTTATAATGTGAAATGTTCAGTCTGTGATGTCTGCGACAGCTGCCCTCGTGCGTACGTCGAATTGTCTTCCCAGGTGAGAATATCGATTGAATACTGTAATCATCCTTAAACGTCGTTCCTTTGAACGACGTTTTTCGCATTGTATGATCATGCACGTGCGAATGCAAATATCAACATGCAACAATAGCTCATTCTACAGAGATTATATCGATTGAATATCATGAGTACGATACTTGACATACCGAAATCATTTGTAGGTGTGGCGGTGACTACGAGTTGCTGCAGGCGTATGGATCGTTCGCGAAGTTGATGGACAAACAACAGGAAAGTGACCAAACTGTGAGTTGGTATCTTTTTGAAAGAGACGTTGGACATTTCCGCTATTATATAGTTGTAAAATGGACAACCATCTCCCGGTTCAAATGTCGATTTGACCAATATAACGCAAATATCCATGGCGCTCTTGTCTTCCATCCCTTGAACGAGAGTCAATCTAGGAAACGGAACATCTTTGAAATTAAGTATTATTATTTTTTGTTTTGACGATTCCTGCATCTTCCTTGTCACAGTTGACATACATATTTGGTCGACAAGATTGTCTTCGCTATCAGCAGCATATCGCTGCCTCCATTCATTAAAATAGAAACATGTCAGAGCGAACGCACTAGGCACCAAAGGGGCAGTCTGCGATTAGCCATAACTAGGGAACGGAATCCAAGCGGAAGTGCATATTTCCTGTCGTCTAATTCTCTCGGAGCGGTTGTCCTTCACGTGAGAAAGACAACAGCTCCGAAAGAATCAGACGGTAGAAATGTGCACTTCTTCTCTCTGTAGCGAGTCCTGCCAAGAAAATTGACCGAGTGTTGAATCCTTGATTGAGACGTTCCACTTACAGTATGATTCCTACTACAGTATCTCCCGTGTTCTCACTTCTGCCGGTTCCCGTACTCGTCTTCCCCGACACGAAAGGGCATTCGAGCACTTTTTCGATCGAATAGTCGAGGCCAATGATGGAATCGTCGAGAGAGCGGTCAGTTACTATATCAAATCATGTATTACTCCGAAGTGACGTTTTGGAACTACACGGACTGGAACCATTTTACCACCACTGCCTTGTTGTGGAATAGTTCCTAACTGCGCTATTCCAAAACGTCACTTTTGCGCTATTTCCATAAGAGTTGTTTTCCCGGTGAGTTTACTTAGCTAGATAGGCTTATTTGGGAAGATTGTTATTGTAATTGCTTATATTGCAAGTTAGTGGCTAAAAATGTATCCACGAAGCATACGGTACTGTTCTCTCCATGTCAAATGGGTATCTATCAGGCCACGGTGTTTAGAGATAATGGAAGAGACTCTGAGCCTTGCTTTTCTAAAATAGTAGATTTTCATTGTCATACTATGTCATAATATTAATCTTCACCATCGATAGCCAGGTATAATCGAAAAGGTCAGAATGCTCATTAGATATCGATAAGGTGCAACATGAATATTCCAGGCAGTCAATGAAATTCAACCATACTATTCCAGGGTATCCTTCTGGATGAATTGGGTCGTTCTCATCGCAACGCAAAAGTCGTAGTGCCACGGGCTGTTATTGATGCCGAGAGCACGAGGTCAGTCATATTTAATTTTTCTGAATCTGAATGATTGACATTTTACCCTGTTTCTGAATGTCACCCTACCTCTATAAACCTAATCATCAATCATTCTCTTGCTGACAAAGCATCAAGCCCTGGAGCGTCGTCCTGTGGAAGGATTGGTTGTGAGGGATGAGTAGGGAGAGGAGAGGAATGGGTGAGTGAAGATATCAGAAGACTGCTGAGAGGATGGGCAGTAGTGACCTTCACACGAGTATCAAAATATGTTCTCTTTCTACGAATGCAACCTTTATATCAGAGGGTAGCGGTAACTCGGGAATGGTTTGAATTATAGATCTATTACAGGAAGAAATAATCGGTTCATATTGTCCACTTAAAATCCACATCACATCGCGAGTTTATAATGTTTGCACAGAAATAATTCGCTAGCAACACGAATTCGCCTGTAAAAATTTTGGGAGCCAAATGTTACACCAACGTCTGAAAATGAGAGCAAAGGCATTGCATTGTTAATGCATTTATGATTTCCGGAAAGGGATATTGAAGAGATTATGATGCACGTTTGTTGTGCTATTACTTCAGTAGTTGCGACATGGATTCGCCTGTATTGTTTTGCTTGTGCGTATTCGTAATCCTTGGACAATCCGTTGTACTAAGCTGCTTTTTCTTTTATATCCACCTGTAGAAGCGTAAAATCAATATCACTTGTTTTCTGAAATATGGTGTTGATTGAAAATTTATGTGTTCAGAGTGACTGCTTGGCAATCGGACGAAGCAACAGAGCGACATCCTTACATCTACGAATTGGATCACGTCGAAGTTCCCGCAGCTCATATGGAAAGTGCGGAGATAAGGGTACCGTATCTTGCGGGTTACTGTAACTTTACTGTAAAGTAAGTAGTCGACTTTTTGAGCGGTTGGGCACGGAAATGTAGAGCTGTCACAATGTAGCGCCATCAAATGATTCAGTTCCAGAAATGAATACATTAGTTTCGTGGAGGTCAATTGTCCGCAAAAAGTAAATTATACTTACAATTGACGCGAGAATTAGTGTACCAAAACATTATGAGACATTCCCTTTCTGGGCGGGGTTCTGATGTTTTTTTCTGTTTTCGTATCACGGATAGTTGCATTGTTAATGTTTCGATATCATGTTTTTCTCCGGCTCTGCCAACTTTTCGTGGTGTTGCTGAAAGATTGAGATAAGTCGTTCGTGTATTCATAGGTTATGACTGACAAAACATGCGCTTTTATGAAACATCGACATATTAAAGCCATAATACCAAAATGGCTTCAATATTTGTTTGGATACTTGGTTTTGCGAATTACTAACAAAAATATACCAATAAGTGCGAGTAAGAGACAATTACGCCATTGACATTCGCGCCATAACTGTGAAATGGACAATTACATCGTGAGAATATTGGCGCATCTGCTCACTTCACCATTACGGCGCAAGTGTCCATGGCTCCCCTGTCTTTTACCCATAAATTATTCTCTTCCTTTCTAGACAAAGCACCATTCCCTGGAGCTTCGTCCTGTGGAAGGACTGGTTGTGAAGGATGAGGAAGGAGAGGAGAGGAATGGGTGAGTGATCATATCAGAAGACTGCTCAGATCATGTACAGTCAGAGGTGGGCGCTTATTAGATACATCTATTACATTAGGAGCACACCCATGCCTCATTGCGAGTTTATAATGTTTGCATGGAAATATTTCTCTTGCAACGCGAATTCGCCTGTAAAATCACCTTGGAACCAGTGATTGCACCAAAGCCTGAAAATGAGCGCGAAGTCACAACGGATACTATCTAAATGTACTCGGATATAATGTTTTTAAAATCTCTAATGGAAAGACTACCGGCAACCATATTTATTGCGCTATTACTTGAGTAGTTGCGGCATGGAATCACCTGTATTATTCCTTTTTTGAACGATTAGCGCTGGGGGAGGGGAAATGTTGTAAACAATTGAACTGCTTTCCTTTTTATCAAATGGACGCGTGACATCAATACAACGGAATTCCTTGTTTTCCATTTGAGAAACCTATAAAAATGGGAGAAGCTTTACTTACATTCTGCTTTTCAGAGTGACTGCTTGGCAGTCAGACGAAGCAGCAGAGCGACATCCTTACATCTACGAATTGGACCACTTCGAAGTTCCCGCAGCTCAGATGGAAAGTGCGGAGATAAGGGTACGGTATTTTGTCGGGTGCTGTAGAGTACGTATTCCGGCTGTTGAGCTTCTTGACTCGGAAATGTAGAGCTGTCACATATTAATGATTCAGTTCTAGAAAGGAAGTCGACACGAAAGAAGGACTGGAGGAACTGGTGAAGGAGTTGAATGGAGTCAAGGAGTTCGCTGTTGACTTGGAGGTACAGTAGATACGCGGGGATACAGTAGAGTATGGGTAATCGGTTCTCCTGCTCTCGCATAGTCTTGTCTCGCCATCAGCACATCGGACACAGTAGAGGCGGGCGTTGGCTACATCTTTATCCTGTTGGTTGATGATTTCGGGAGTGTTAATAGTAGTTGAGGGCGTTGGTTCACACTATGGTTGGCAGTTTGACTAGGTTTTCGGATATGTTTCACCGTGGCTACATATATTGAATTTATAAGAGCTGTGAAACATATACAAAAACCTAGTCAAACTGCCAACCTTAGTTCACACCCATGCAACGTATATGTGATGAAATTTTCGCCAACTATGCGATTTGACGCAATATCAGTTGCGTAAATACTAATGTTTCTTGGGCTACTCGGAATGGTCTGCTTTTGAAATGCTTAGAGTAACTGTGTTAGAGCTGCTTAGGACTCTCCCAATTGATATCGGATGTGATAGTACACAAGTCTACCGGTATTCCTTTATTACTAGTTCTATGGGTATATAACAAGGGCAATGGATAATCGAAGGACTAGATAGTCTTCCAGAAGAGGAAGACAAGAACTGTTGAATGTGATGAAGGTGTGGCCAAATGGTTGCCCTTTTATACCACGCTTCAGGCGTCGTGGTAGATTGTGATTGGATGCCGGAGGGGCGTGATATTGGCATTGCATTGCGTAGGTGTTCTGACTTGCTCACAATGCGGGTGAGTAAGGAGCGATGAGTGATCTTGCTCACAAACTGTAATACTTCAATCATTGTTTGCAGGCCCATTCGCATCGGTCGTTCGCCAGATTCGTGTGTTATGCAGATTTCGACTAGGGATAAGGTAGTCCTTTTGGTATAATTATTGTACTTACCTGTACTTGGTACATTTCTGTTTCTCAGCCAATATTTATCATGTGTTACAACTGCGACCAAATGCCCATTGCGCGCTACCTATTGAGCAGTTATATGTACAGTGCGTGAAACATAAGTTGAACAAGAGTTTTCTTGGGAACGTGGTAATGAGGTGACAGACAGCTGTAGGTTATCCTGTTGATGCTTTCAAGATACAAGATTAATCGGTATCTGAGCGAACGCTCTAGGAGATCAGGGGCTGTCTTCGATTATTCATGAACTTTCCACCGCTTTTCTTCTCTGTAATGAGTCCTTCGAAGACAATTGATTGATGGTACTTTATTGATGCGCTCTTGTATATGAGCGAACAGCGAAAAGCGACCTACATCCGCACACTAATCTTATTGTTAGTATTTGACATTTTTGTGACCCTTTACTCATAAATTAATCCTTTGAAACTCCAGATGCTTTATGAACTATGTGAAACATAGATGCTCCTGGTTGCACTATGATCGGTCATGACAATCGTTAATTTTCAGACTCTTCGCCGTGAGATGCAGAGAATTCTCGCGTGTTCGCCCATTCCTCCACTTGTGAGGAGACACTCACTGGAATTACACAGGTCAGCAAATAAGTTTATTTTTAAAAAAAAAAACTTACTTTAAAGACAATTGTTATACCATAAGTCTCATAAGCCCTGAATAGTCGTTTTCAAGGCGGTTTGAAGTAATGGCACTATTGTAAATATGCGTTGATGTGGCTGAAGTAGTTTCAGCAAAGAAAGATGAGCCGTATAGATGAAATACTTTAAAGTTCCCCTGCACAGAAGGAAAACATTCAAATGCCCGCGCAAATCGAACGTTTTACCTCAAACTTGGGTGATTGAATCGACCCTAGTCTCTTCAGAGCATCGCACACGAGCCGGGTTCCAAAGGGGACCGGGGATGGGCGGAGCGGCCATCCTACCGTCCCCTTTGGAACCCGTATCGTGTGCGATGCAATAGTGTAGTAAGAGGAGGCCATCGAGAGTCGATTCG
>JACMIF010002823.1:0-12936 GCA_014805445.1 Diplogasteroides magnus
GTCAGAGTAGACCGCTCTGACGACGGGAAAGTGGGGGAATTGGAGAGACTGATACCCAAAAGTGCATGCAAATAAATCTCCCTTTACGGCTCCTTTAAGAAACCTTAGGTCCTATCGAACAAGAAGAAGGACAAAATCGATGCACCATGCCATCTTTTCGACACTCTTTCATTTGTCATTCGTCCAGGGTTTCAAAATCAGCGCAATTCTCACAGGATCTCCCCTAGCTACGGCCTCCTCCCACTCTATTGTTTAGAAGCACCCAGAGAGAACGAGAAAGACACCACAAAACGCTCCAGATCTCGCAACCAGTCGATTGTTCTCTTGAGAACGGACTACTGAATCGCGTACATTATGGTCATTAGATTAAAATTAATTTTCTCAATTCTTAAGAAAAATGTCCGCGAATCAGTTACCCGCGCCATATATTCGTAGCGAAAATGCATTGTCTTCTTTTTTGTGCTTTTTAATGATGTGCTAAACAAGAGGTTGTTAGACGTTATGGTTGGCAGTTTTACTTTATGGGTTATGTTTCAAAACTAGATATCTTCATATATACATATATAGTAGCATTGAAACATAACCAAGAAAGTAGCCAAACTGTCAATCGTATTAGTTGTTCGATGCAGCACCGTCAAAACATTTCACTGCTTGCCATTCCTTCAGATCTTGTAGCCCATCCGAATCCGTCATTTCCATGTACGACTTTTGAATGTGTAAAGTACGTCAGTTCTTTCGGGTACCGTACCGTTTAGAGGTCCAGATCCGACAGCATTAGATGCCGTATCCTTCCACAGTGATGGCACCAAGCCGGTTGATTAACACTAAAGGATCAGAAGCATCTATAGCCGAAGGATCTGGCCCCTGATGTCAATTTACCATAATTGTTCATCCTTTCTTGTTTCGTTGTATTGTTTAAAGAGAACGTCCAGTAAATCTCTCCGCTACTACAATGGCCTGTCATGTGCTGCGAGTTCTTCAAATATTCCATATTATCAAATAATAGTCTAAATATTATATTTTCCCTACGTTTTCTCACTTCTCATCAGCATAATATCTTCTGCTGCAATTATTTGCTTCAAGAACAGCCATATTGTCCGTGTGCGAAAACTCCATCTTTTGCTATTCGCGGACGTTTTGTTCTTTGTCGAGACCATTCACACGTCCACCGCACTAACACTCACGTCCTTCATCCCCCGTGTGTCTAATGTGCCGCATCCGATTCAAATCACCCGTTCTCTCTCTTTCTCAGGGCCCCTCAGGCACCTTCCGGTCGTGTGTCTCGGGAGTGGATAGAAGGATCTGGAGGGAAGAGAGAGAGAGGGGCTATGTTTGGGGCGTGGAGGGCGGGCCAGAACAGGCCGGCAGGAAAGGGTTCCAGCACAACGGGAGGAGAGGAGAACGCATTCAAGGTCAGTCATTCCACCGACAATGCCACCATCCTACGTGCCCCTGCAGGTACTAATTCTATTCAATATGGAGCTATGATATGCCAAAGTAGAAAGTTAACCCATGTATTATAGTTCCTTCATGGCATTATATCAGCAGCACGCATAGCATAACCAGTATTCGTGCATCTTCAGAAAACATCACTAAAAATAATTTGTTGTATCCAGCGAATATCTAGAGGTTGAAACCACATTCATGTGTGTTAGTTCGTCTGAGATGTCACGTGTGCCTCATAGCATCAAACACTGTGTATTTCATACAGTTTCCATCAATTTCGGAGCATGCGATTGTCCCAGAATCATGCCTCCTTTACGTAGTATGCTCTATATAGGACCAAGCGGAACCACACATAGGTAGTTAGCCGCAAGCCATGCAGAAGACAGAGGTCTCTATAGATTTAGTCGTACATAGTCGCGTTGCAACAAGAAGAACCTATTCCATAACTGGCCCTTCAACTGCCCATAAGAATTTATGCGATCGAGCACCTGAACAATCTTCACGCAACCATTTTGTCACGCACAGACCCTAGAATTGGGAGAATTGGAGCAGGACCCGGCGCCTAGAGACATTTTGTTGAATGCGTCTATTCGTTCACATCTTTCGGGTGAGGTCAAGATTCTTAGAAAGGGTCGGAAAAATGAAAACATCACTTATTGGGCGACATAAATACTTACCTGCACACAGAAAAATAACTGCTATTTCGACGGGGAATCGGCAGTGATACTACCGCTGGGTGGCAGTTTTATTTTGAAACTACCATCGAGCAGTAGTTTTTCTGACGATTCCAAACCGAAACGGTAGTTATTTTTCTGTGTGTGTACTAGTTCAGTGACTGCGGCACACTGGCTCCTAAATTATTGTCATTAACTCAGGTAAGTACATTCTATTGGTTGTTGTGACCACGGAGGGCCTCCTTCCCCTTTCGATGAGCGCTCACATGGATAATTCATGGCATCCCGCGTCCCTACCATGGACACCACCGGGGGAAAGAAGGGGAAAGAAGAGACTCACTTTCCATGCCCACTTTAGCCAGGCATCCATTTAGACTTCAACTAATGATTATGATGACAGATCTGTGGGGATTGGTTACCCAAGGGAGTGTTTCGTGAACTACAATTTTTCCACCTAGGCTATAGTTGCTTTGGATAGCGTATTTAGAGTAAAATCCTTTCCATCCCGCATAGGCCAATCGAATCAACAGTGGATGCTCGATGTGACATATCGTGAGATTTTACGGCTAAAAAAATTGAAAGAATGTGACACATGCAATCACTTTTGAAGCAAAAAAGATAAATTCTGTAGCCATCCTCCAGCTTTGCCGTCCAGCAACACTAATGATGATAGTGACATCTCGTCCCACCCATCCACCGGTAATTAGCCATCCTATGATGGTGAAATCCCCCTGGGAATCTCAACTGATAGTGTTTCATAGAGTCCATCCCAACTATAATAGTGAACATTCCGTCCAATGCAGGCCGAGAATTTGTAATTGGTGCAGAGGCGCTTGACCCTTACAAAGAGTGACGGCAAAGTAGCCTTTCCCAACTCCGCCGAAAGTCATTGAAGATTTTTGCCGCTCTAAAAATTCGCCTCTTACGAATTGCGGGTTTAAACATGTTTTTATTCGTCTAGTGTAAGAGGTCTTTCCTTCGAGAACTCGGGATATTTAATTGCCTTCTTATTTGCAGAAAATTAGTATCATATTTTCAGAAGATTTGTTTTCATTTTATTGCAGAAGATCATCCCATCGCAGCCCTCAAATCTCCTGCAATCGAACACTTTGCCGCTAACGAAAGCGCGGGAAACACTGGCAAGGTAGCGACAATTAACAACAATATTTTCCGCCATATGTCTCATCCATGTAAGCGTCCCTCATTAACGTGAAGCTTTTGTTCCAAAGAAACACAGAGTGCTGAAACTGTTGAAAGAGCGGACACTGCGCCCAATTAGCGTCGAAGCTATATGATCGTTATGTTGTGTCTTCTTGTGTCTTGGTCACTCTATTTTTTCATATCTCCCCAGTTCACTTCATGTAAAAAATTGTCTATAATATATGAGGATCCATATTTCAGCAGGGTGCGAAGGGGATAAGAAAAGGTAAAGCACATTGTCTGACCTGAACAATGATCACTGTACAGGAGTTTTATATTATCCCAATATCCTCTGCAGGAAGGCCGTGCTGCCCTTCAACTCGTTGAAGCGTCCACTGAGGGAGAACGTACCTCCGCCCGCATTCAAGCCACCCTCGCGATTGCATCTGTACGACCATCCGGTAACATCATTCATTTCGATCTTTCCGTTTCAGTTTGCCACTGTCAAACCTCAATATTAGAGGTAGTTCGCATTTCGGTTTCTCTCCATTAAAATCCCTTTATTTCAACAGACAACATAATATTTGATCACTGCTAAATCTCGACAATAACATTCATGGGTCCAGCTTTAGCAGTCCCCTGACTCTTCACAATCACTCATTCTCTCGGCGCACTCTAAACGCTCAACGCTCGAGCATTAATAGCGATTGCGACTGCGACAGAAGAATTATTTGCAGAGATATGCGTGGGATCCATATGGGAATGGAACATGTTTTGCCACTCGGAGTGCTATCTTTAGATAAATGCTAAATGCTCTCACGATCGTCAGTCATGTTAAAATTCGTCTTCCACTTGTAGATACCTTGCATAGAGATTGTCTGGGAATCAACAGGAAAATGAGGCCTTAGAACAAAGTTTGGCTGTTGTCTACGCCTAGTATTTGAAATGGCACAGATTGCTTGTAAATGTTTCAACATTTAGCAGATCATTATGCATAGTACAAATATCCACTACTGTCGAGCAAAAACAGAGTTGAACAGCATAAATCAACCACGGAAATGCTTAAAATGCATATTCAAATGTTGTGGTTTGCATGGCTTTTTCTGAACATGTGTCAACATTGTGGTAATTTATGATGGTGGGACATTTCGCAATCATTTGTTGCTGCCACTGCAGAATTGGTCACAAACTACGCTCGCTCATAAGTAGGGCAGTGTAGATTAGATCTCGTTCGAGTAAGCAGATGCACTATGTTGAAAGGATGCTACTTCATATTCTAATGTAAACTTCTTTCATTTCCGGCTCCGCTTCTAAATCCATGACTTGGCGCGGAAAGTGACAATAGGTAGTGCAGGCAACGGTCATGGAAAATGCATGTTTATTCTAATAGATACTATCGGGTTGTGTGAAAAGGTGCCGATAACGGAAAATATGTAAAACTCTTGAGCGAATGATGTATGTGTGCTGCTGGAAAAATGGCAATAACGCACGAATCAATTGGATAGGTCCTTGAAATGACAATCCAACAAGATAATACCTTACTGAATCCTAGGTGTAGTGGTTTCAAAAATACGTTATTTGATTTCAGAACGGCGCCGCTGCAGCTGGAGCATCAACGATGGTTGCCGGGGATCTTGTTCTGGACAGGACGAGGCCTCCCGTTCCAGGCACATCATCCACCACTCCAAAGGGCATGGATGCACTCATATCGATGGAGAACAACCTCTTCTTCAGTCACAGGTACAGTCGAAAGATCTGGATGATCAAATGTTTTACTAGATAAATAGGTTAACTTGTCGTCATTCTTCTACGCAGCGCTGTTTCCCTATCGTGGAGTGAGACAACCGCGAATAGGAGAAGAATGACGACAAGACTATCAATTCGGAGCCCCTGGTCTTTACTCTGATGTGATGCAACGGTTCTCTATCTACTAGTTCAAGTAGAAAGTTCTGTTGTACTAATCACATACATCGTAACTGATGACATTTACACGACCTATTGTCTATAATGTATGTGCGTCGTCCCCCATAGTTACAACATTTCTGGCACATATATCATAGTATATGTCGGCGCTCTGTTTCACAACACGCAACGGTCGTTAGATCGCGTGCGCACTTACGACCCAACTTATGACCCAACTCGAATGGACTCGCCGGACGATTACGCGCACACATGTTGACACGGTTTCCATGGCGATGGATGGCCCTCCGGAGTGCTCGGGGGATTACTCAAACTATCCGCACTCTCTTCTGAGCTTATAGCTCTAGTAGGATGGAGTTGGGTACTCAGGGGAGTAGAGTGGCGACATGGTGCATAGGCTACTTCCTTAAGGGCATAAAGAGTGGACCACCGTGCCACTCCGTGAAACGTGAATGAGTAAGCGGCCGACGTGTTGGCCCATTACCCAAACGCCACTGCGATTAGGCGAGGTCCGGGGACATGTTCTAGTACGATTATGGAACAAGAAAAGGATGAAAGCCTCCATTTCATACCTCAAATGTTCTCATGGAGCACTTGCCCTTCCTCATAGAACACAATTCCCAGTACCTTCAGACCTGTTTGAATACGTACCATTGTTTGGTACTGCCAGTCTTCAGTGTGATTTATCTTCCCCTCCGCTGAATCTGAGTCTTCTGTTGATAACATATCATACACTTTACAGTAAGGTGGGTGGAAGCAGAATACATGAGTAATTCACAGGAAAATGTCTGACCGGTCCCAAAGAAAGAGAGGAGAACAATGAGAGGGGCAGGATTTTCTATCTCATCGAAGAGGAATGACCGCACTCTCGTTCCTACCTATCTCTTCTAGCACGATCGGTCAGAGAAATTTTCACTCCACCCATTTTACTTTACAGTCGTTGATATGAGGGTGGCTGACGCGGATGTTTAGGGTTAATGCTCTCGCGCAGATATAATATAAAGGCAGAAGTATCGGTAGCAGTTCCGACTCGTCGTTTCGAGTGCTCGTATGACCCCGGTCTCAATGGATCAACATAGGTAGGTAAAGCTGATTTCCAAATCGATTGGTATTGTGCTTATATCATTTCTCGATAAAACAAACCATAAATCATTGGCTGACGCGAAATGATTGATACATTTGCGCAAGAAAAAAACGCGAGCGTTCATGTAGGTTCATTATGTGTAATCAAATGCTTGTACTAGGTGCAAACCAAGTACAAGCATTTGACGCGTACTTATGATTCGTGGTGGTAATCGTCAGCGCGGTTGGCAGTATGGCTGCAGAGTATATGTGACTCCCCGTTTCTTCATATTGCCTAATAAGATTTGCGTAAACATTTGCTCCGTTGTGTAGCAGTGGACTGATGCGCTATAGTATCCGTCAATTTCATTTTCATGGCGTAAATGCCTTTCAGTCCTTACTTTGCGACTTCATCCGGTTTGTACAAGATAACACAAATATGGTCCTGTTAGTTCCCTGTGGTCCTCTATGTTTTCACTCAGCTCCAGGTTCTGTTGATGTCATATCCTATACTTAGCCATTGCGAAACAACTACTAGTGCAGAATATGGCTGACGCATGAGTTTAATGCCCGTGCGTAAGAAAGAAACGCTTTCAGGGAGGCCCGTTCGGTATGCACGTGTAATCAAATGTCACTAGGTACAAAACCCGTAGCCGGACACAAGTCAAAATGCAATCTTATGAGTGTTGCCTACTTGTGATTTGTGCTGGAATTTGCCGGCTTCAGACTTTAGGTGATTCTCGGCTTATCCTTGTTGACTAGAAGATCACACAGTTGATCTTAATAAAACATCATATTTTAGAGAAAATATGTATCTACATTTTGCTGTAGCTCATGTCGAATCCACTTCTCCGGATTTCTAATTCCAGCTGGTGCAGCGCATTTCCGTTAGAATTAGTGGGTCGTCCTATCCTCAAATCCCGACCAAGGATCCAAATCGGTAAATTTATTTTCATTCTTCTCCGCAGCGCTGGTGTCTATGAGGGAATAAGATAGCCTCGCAGCAGAGAATAATGTCGACAAATTTACCGATTTTGCTCCCCTAATCTCGACTCGGTCCCATCCTTCCTCTGCAGTGCTTCTCCCCTCCCTGTCTCGCTCCGCGCGATACACAAGTAGTCATGACGACAGAAGCCGAGAAGTGAACGTGAGAGAGGGGGAATAATCCGATATACATATCCATTGCACACACTGCACATGAGGATTTACTAGTCATCACCTAATCATGGCTTCTACGGAGGGACCGTCAACTGAGATCAGGTTGGACTTGTCATCCTTAGAGGTTCTCCTTGATAATTTGATCAAGCTCCCCTGTTGCATTCCGTTTGCTGTTACCGTTGTATCAATAGCACCCCACCGCCAGAGTATTGCACGTAGCTAACAATGACTTCGGCGGAAGAAACGTGGAGGAATTACCGTAGATTTTGGTTACTTTGACCAACTTGCCGTGCTGTTTCTGGCAAAGTAGTAATCATAATGATAATTATTGCCTGCTATGCCTGTCAGTTTGACTACTTTATAGTAGTGTGGGCACTTCGATTATGTTAGCAAAACGACACTCATTTCGTATCTGCTTTCTCATGTGCCCGGTCGTCTCTATAGCGCAGGAGACGACCGCTAGGAATGAAGTTAGACGGCTGTGAATCGTAATAATCGTTATAATCGGCGATTATTACGATTATTAGCGATTATTACGATTCACGGCCGTCTAACTTCATTCCTAGCGGTCGTCTCCTGCGCTATAGAGACGACCGGGCACATGAGAAAGCAGATACGAAATGAGTGTCGTTTTTGTTAACATAATCAAAGTGCCCACCCTACTTTATAGGTTATGTTTGAATGATACTGTATATTGGAAGGCAGACCCTCTGTGAAACATAACCCATAAAGTACCTACCATAATCCGCCCTCAAAGAAGATCTTTTGTTGCAGGCAAGCCCAGCGGAAGAAGGAGCAGATGCTGGAGAAGTACGAGCGACTGGGCAAGATTGGCGAAGGATCGTATGGTGTCGTGTTCAAGTGCAGAAACAAGGAGACTGGACATGTAGGCTCTCATCTTATTTATTTTCTTTTTGTTGTTCACAAAGGTTTTTGAATCGGTCGCATAGGGCGTTACTCATTCTTCCTATATGCTGGAAGTGGTCTTCTGTCAAAAGCAGTGAAATTCGTAATAAAGTGCGCGCAACGGATATTAGGCGAATGGGAAATGCACTTTATTACGAATTTATAGATCCCATTAGACACTACGCTGCTAATACTTCATCGTGGTTATTTGCTCATTTGACTCGTAGGCTTTATCGCGCCCATTCATAATTCGTTAGCAATCACGGACAAATTCATTCCAGATCGTCGCGATCAAGAAGTTCTTCGAGACTGAGGACGATCCGCAGATCAAAAAGATCGCACTGAGGGAGATAAGGATGCTCAAGGTACGTCGTGTCGGGTGAAAAAACATGGACAATTGCACCAAAGTGGTGAAATAGACAGATGCGCCGTGATAATCACAACAACGATGGCGTATACGTTCGTTCATTTCACCACTACGGCATAATGATGTTCTTGTCCTTCACAAGGTGCCATTCTGAGGTAAATGCTGGCTCAAGGCTGTTATTATCTTGACGTTCGGTACCTAGAAGCATGGTCTTATTCCGGTCATTGTGAGTACTAGGACACTGGAGTGTGTATATAGCAGGGGCTCTAAATCGGTAAATTTCTTGTCATTCTTCTCCGCAGCGCTGTTATCTATGAATGGGAGAGATAACCGCGCTCCGGAGAATAATGACAACAAAATTTACCGCTATATTTAGAACCCCTAGCATATAGGAGGTGCACCTCAACCTTGTCGAGAGCGATCTGTATTAGGGTATCTAGGTTGTTGGTAAAGCACATTAATCACTCGTCTGAACCACTCGGAGCGTTTATCAGCGCTCCGTGGAAATGAGACGAACTAAAAGTGCACTTTACTGCCGAATTAAAAAAACCTAATCTTTACTATCAACTACGCATAGGAATGAGATCGTAAGTGACCGTTCAGTGGGTCAGACAGTTGGAGCAGTATAGTTTGTGTTGGTCCGTGAACATGTAAATAGCTGATATTCCGGGTCTTGAGCTTTGACCGTCTGTCTGTCTGTGTCTGTAGATACACGGAACACTGTTGACGTGCGCCCTACTTGGAAAGAATGCCCAGACCAGAAAATTGCCTCGGGTGCTCAGAATAAACGACTCACTCACTGACAATGTGAACGGTCTTTCGAGGAAGATATCTGTCAAATTAACTTCCTATCGTCATTATTTTCTCTTCTGATCCGCTGCCCCTATCAATATTGGGATGCAAATCAAACGAGCAATATGATGGGGTCGTCTAGAGCTGATTGTGTTGGTTTATACATCTTATCAAGGATCTATGGGAAGGGTGTGACCACGGGGGACAGCGGTTCAGTCGTGATACTGCTGGAGTGGTCTTTTAATTGCTGTTCCACGAGAGAGTAAAGATCTGAAATCTGCTCTTGAGCTTTTGTCGTCTCTCTTTCTGGGTCTGTAGATACCCGGAACTGTATTGACGCGAGTACAATCTCGAGAGTATGGCCAGAAAATTGCCTCACGTGTTCAGCATAAACGACTCACTCACAGCTTGAATGGTCTTTAGGGGTCTGCCTGTCTTTCTGTTGTCATTCTTTTATACTCTATGCAGCGGTACCTAGAACAATGAGAAAACAGCTCAGGAGAGAAAATGACTGTATCCGTTCTAGACGTGAATGGTCTCCAGAGAATAACGGACAATATTTTCTCCCAACCCTCATATGGACTATTATCCCTAGATGTGAATGGGCCACACGAGAGGGAAAAAGAGAAGGATGGATGATGATGGTTTCTTTGAATGGCCCCATTGACACAGACGTCACTTGACGTGGTCATGTTTTCCTCCTACAACCACGAGAAATAAATGCCGACGGTGCCTGAGCTGAGCTGAGACTCGAGGGAATAAGCGCATATCGTGGAAGAAAATTTGCAGGGGATTTGCAGTTGACTCACTGAATACCACTCGCAAAACAGGAATTAACTTGGGTGTTTCGTTGCTGCACGAAGCGAGTCGAAAATATAGGAAATATTGGTTCTCTGTGAGAAGTTTGTAATACCATGTATAACCATAAGACAGATTATCCTGAGAAATTGCTTGAAAAGCAACTTTTCTCAATGGGGACTTGACCACAGTAACCGGTTTCAATTATGAAAAAGAGTGAGGAGAATGCGACCATGTTTTCAGCAACTCAAGCACCCCAACCTCGTCAGTCTCATCGAGGTGTTCAAGCGAAATCGGAAACTGCATCTGGTTTTCGAGCACTGTGACAGGACCGTGCTCAACGATCTGGAGAAGTACCCGACTGGGTGAGTTCTTCCTTGACTTCATCCATATTATAGGGGCTTGAATGACCGTAACTTGTAGGAATAAATAAGACAGCACGATAAATAGATAGGTATATCAAATTTTTAAGGGGCTTTCTATGTACGTTCCTTCTTCTCCAAGAAAATGTATGATTCCCTTAAAGAAGGAGTAAAGGGAGATTGCACTTTCGGGTCTCATCCCTCCATTCCCCCACTTTCTCGTCGTCAGAGCGGTCTACTCTGACAACGGGAGAGTAAGGGAATTGGAGAGACGAGACCCGAAAGTGCAATCTCCCTTTACTCCTTCTTTAAAAGCCCATTTTACAATAACTTCAATCAATGAAGTGGTGAATATCTACAAGCTTCGTTCGCGGAAAATACTTGCTTTTTAGCTCTCGTTATGGTTTATTTACCTATTGCACAGTGGCTATATTTACAGTCAGTGTCATTCATTGGTTTGACGTCACCATTCGCCTTTACCTTTGATTTCTGTTGTATTGCACATATTTACATGGAAAAACATTCTCAAATGACTTCCGTTCATTCTCGCATTCTTTGAAAGCAAACGCTTAGATGCAGCGGATGTTCGAAAATGTGATAAAGAGCTTGTTGATTGCCTCCTCGGAGCCTTCGACCAAGGGCGCTATACTTTCAAACTCATTAGGGTATCCAGGGAGAGAGGTGATTACCCAACTTCCCGCTTCTTTAATGTGGCAACAACTAAGAATATACACGATCGTAGAAAATCAAGCCGAAGTAGTGAAGAGTACATATTAATCTTATCTGAAAAGGTGTAAACTTCAAATAATTTCAGCGTGCCCGAGGACCTGACAAAGAAGATTACGTACCAACTCCTCCTCGCCATTAACTTCTGCCACACGCACAACTGCATTCATCGAGATGTCAAGGTGGGGGAAATATGGATATTTCTTTTTTTGGTCCGAGAAAGCTAGGTGGATACTCCCGATTGGCCTTTGCCGTGTTCTAAACAAATAACAATGCCAAAATCTCACAATATCGGCGCATACATCCATGGCGACCCTGTCTTTCAACCAGATTTGAACAGTATCCATAACATTAAAGAAGCCGTCCGGGGAGATTGCGAAGCGCTTCCCCACCGGGATCAGTCTCTCCAATTCTCCTACTCTCTCGTAGTCAGAGTAGATCGCTCTAACGACGAGAGAGAGAGGGAATTGGAGAGACTGATCCCGATGGGGAAGCGCTTCGCAATCTCCCCGAACGGCTTCTTTAATCCTTGCAGACATCCTCTGTTATCAGGTTACTTTCTTGTAATGACTCAGCCGTCGCGAACTGTTTTTGCTGCGAGCCGTACTATTGTTGTGGCAACACAACATATAAATCTTGTTAATTGTGCAGCTGCTGTTTTGCCCATAGAACGGTCTCAGAGTGAGAAAAACAACGTGTGCTTCCATTGTTATGGGTGGCTTGCCGGTTGTTTTAATCTTCTTCTCCACCGAAGATGACTGATTGCCTCGCGTGAAAAGCAAAGCGACAGCTCTGCAGAGCGCGATAGCAAATGTTTGGCTGCTACCACCATAACAGACCATATTGTATCATCATGGATCAGCTGGGACTATGATTTATAAAAGGGCAAAAAGTCCCTATCTCTGATCTCTATGAAACGGCCCATAGCTACGTTTCAATCAGTTGGTAAATAACACTATTATTGCACATATATTCACATTCATCTATAACTGAATATATTTCCAGCCCGAGAACATCCTCATCACGAAGAACGATCAGGTCAAATTGGGCGACTTCGGCTTTGCCCGAATTATCAGTAAGTGTTTTATTAAATCCCGAGAGGTTGAAGTTGGCAACGTGTCAAGAAGAAGTCTGGCCTTGTGCGAAATGTCTGTTGACGAGTTAATTTGCAGATTCGAATGAGCTGTACACCGATTACGTGGCCACGAGGTGGTATAGGGCGCCCGAGCTGCTTGTTGGTATGTTGGTATCGTACATTATTTATTAGTGAAGACAAATGAAATCCTAAAGTACATTCTGTCTCTCTGTTACCCATTCGCTCGGTCATCTCCAATTAACAGAGACGATTGCGCGTTGGAGAATACAGGATGACGGAATGAACTTAAGGATTTCATTTGCCTTCACTAGTATAATATTAGGTTGGGGAGAAAGTCTTGACCACTTTTGTTATCCCGATGCAAAAAAATCCCAGTAAACGCTAGACAGTAATTGTGTAGTGCATAGTTGTTGGCTAACCTTGGCCAACACTTATGCTTAGCTTAGCTGCCTCATTCCTGCAACACAGCAAACAGAAGGCTTTCAAAGT
>JACMIF010002824.1:0-16499 GCA_014805445.1 Diplogasteroides magnus
ATCGACTGCCAAGACGTCATCAGAAGGAGTGACGTCACCACCCACTAATGGTAAAGATGTGTGGACCTGAACATATTTATCCAATAGTTGTTTAGTAATTCAATTCAGTTTCCGTCGATATATTTCAAAAATATCGAAAAAGTATCAAGACTTTCTGGACACCCTAATAGCACAATTTGCCATTATTCTCAAGTATTCGGTCGAGGGATCCTTTGATTATTCATCCGACATTTATAATGTTGCCATTTGAGATATCGAAATGGTTACTGCAAGCACAATCCTCGTAAGATGGTAGCTGTATGGGCTGAGAAAGAGTTTCGTAATCTCGTGAGTTTCGTTATTCAAAAGGATAATAGATATGTGTTGCAGCTGAGAATGCATCAGGTTGGACTAAGAGTCCCTCGTCCTATTATGCTCAAGGGTCATGTTCTTCTAATGCAATTTATTGGAACGGATGGAAGGGCTGCCCCTCGTATCAAGAATGCCAATCTTAGTCCAGAGGTCTGAACAGTACTTTTAATTAAATTAGCTGCACCTCGGATTGTTTCGAGTATAGTGCCACAATATAGATGGTGAGACGAAGTGGCGCCTTACTCACCTCACACACATTTTTCTTTCCCATGAATTTTCAACGCTACTGGGGTACGGTAAATAACATGGTAACGTTCAAACTCGTTAGGTATGAGAAAAGGGTGACGATAGACAGCAGATGACATATGTTTATACTCTTCACATACCTTTATAACTTTGTTTTGTATTGAGGAGGCAGAGTGTGCATTCATCTCAGTTGCATGGTACATGAGAAGACTCTTCAGAGAATGTAAACTCATTCATGCTGATTTGTCAGAATTCAACATGTTGTGGTTGGATGGAGAGGTGAGAGAACACAATGATAATTCTTTTCATTTCATCGTAGGTATATGTCATTGATGTTTCTCAATCAGTGGAACACGATCATCCTCGTTCCCTTCACTTCCTAAGGTAATGCCATCATGTTTCATCATTACATATCATATCATTCAGATCTGATTGTTCGAATGTTGTTCGTTTTTTCGGTGATTGTGGATCTCCTGTTATTAGTATGAGATCTCTCTTTGAATTCATAGTCGATCCCTGTATGGATGATGAACAGGCAAAGGAATGCATTCAAAAGAGGTACATTCACATCCTTTATTATTTGATTGGTCATTTAAATTTTGAGTAAACAGGGCTTGTTGACTGAAAATCGGGCATAATCGATTGGAACTTGTTTAGTTCATAGACCACTCCGGACCATGAGTGGTTTTGTCACATGCGAGAACTTCTGTCGGTTCCCAGACTATATCGCGACGCATTAACCCGCGCGAATGACTATTTTTCGTATTCGTTCTTCTATCCTCTGATATTGATGTTGATGACAGTTTTCCTGTTCAGAAGTTTGACCTTGGAAGAAGACGATTCACTCTTTATGAATGTCTTCATCGCTCACAAACTCGATCATATTCTACATTTTGAAAGGGATGCTCAATTGATTCAAGAAGGAAAAGAGACTAATAACCCTTACGAAACACTTATCTCTAAGGTTTATATTGTATACTGACTGACATTGATGGTGGTCATTGAGGTAAATGTAGTCAAAGAAGAAGAAGAAAGTGGAGAATCAGATGAGGACGATCAAAACGAATGTCAATCGTCGACAGAAGAAGACGAAAATGAAGTGAAGGAAGTAGATCCTCGATTGGTAAAGTATATTAGGAAGAAGGATGAAACTACATTGGAGAGAAAAGTTAGTTACCTTTCCATTTTATATTTACTCTTGTCTAAAAATGTTAAACGACCCCTCTGACCAATGTTCAACTATTGTAAACTGTGCGCGCTGTTTGATGAAGCTGGTGTTGCTGTGTTTCAAAAAAGTGTCAAAAAAACACGTAGGGTCAGCGCGACAATAATGGCGGCGGAGCGCATTCGGCTCGCGCGGTCGTAACGCGTGAATTTCACGCGTTGCGTGTCGATCAAATTGTGAAAGCTTTATTATTTTTTTATTTCTGCCGAGATTAACGCTATGTATTAGATTTTTTGTAGTGATATTCACATAGGCTAGACAAAAAATTTAAAATTGGGTAATGGTTTTTAAATTCTTTTCATCATTCTCAGGCAAGCACTGGAAGTTATTTTCATTTTAGCTGAAGTAGATAGTCAAATCCTAATTAGTACACATAGTAAATATTTTCTAACTTCTCAAAATCATATAAAACGAAATACGATACGATGCGATCACGGTGTTATCAAATTGCGCCGACATTTAGTTACAGTATATTTAGCCGCGACGCGAGTGCTCGCAACGCGGTTCAATTATTATCGCTTTTCGCGTTGGCTGACCCAACGTGAAAAAACTAAAAAAAAATTGAATTTTCTGTTTTTTAAATTTCCGATTTTACTACACATTCAAGCTCGAAAAATTTCCCGAGCCTTCTATGAGATGCTGAAAATGGCTATTTATTAGAATTCCTTTGACATTTTATGGAAAAACGTATTTTTTGTACAATTTTTGCTCAAATTAACAAATTTTCATTTGTCTCCAAAAACAAATATTCGAACACACTGCAAATATATCATTTTTTTTTGAAAGAAATTCTTAAAGAACCCCTCTGGTGAATGTTCAACTCTCATAAACTGCAAGTGCAGTTCGATAGGGCTGGTGCTAATGTGTGCATCTGCCAAATAAAAATGGATAAAAAAATTTTACACAGCAGGAAAACGCAAGAAAGACGCATTGCGCTTCAGGCAACTTGCGGAAATTCAAATGACTATTTTTTTAGCGTTTTATACTTTTTTGTCTGGAAATTGAACTGTTGCAAATTGTATGTGCTGTTTGAAAGAGCCTTCGGCGATGTGTTCGTATGCCAAAGGAAAATTAATAGAGAAATTCCTACGAGAAATAGGAAAGTCCGGTTGAGAAAAAGCATTCAATACACCCTGGGTCAGCCAACGCGAAGTGCGACAACAATTGAACCGCGTTGCGAGGCCATGCGTGCGGCGACAAAATGTCCTGAATCACGTATTTCGGAATCGTCAGGTTTTGATAACACCGTGATCGTATCGTATCGTATCGTATCGTATTTCGTTTCATATGATTTGGAGCAGTTAAAAATTATTTATTCTGCCTATTAAATAGGATTTGACTATCTACTTCAGCTCAAATGAAAATAACTTCCAGTGCTTGCCTGAGAATGCTGAAAAGAATAAAAACCCATTACCCAATTTTTAATGTTTTGTCTAGCATACGTGTATATCACTACAATAAATCTAATGCATAGCGTTAGTCTCGACAGAAATAAAAAAATAATAAAGTTTTCACAATAAAGTAACACGAAACGTGTGAAATTCACGCGTTGTGACCCCGCAAAACGGACGCGCTCCGCCGCAATTATTGTCGCGACCGTTCGTCTTACGCCCCGCAATTGCATGTTTTCGTGCGTTATTGACTCCGTGATTATATAATGGCTTCAAAGATATAAATAAACAGGGGTTTATTGTTGCAAGAACGAAAAATTTGCCCACTGTCCGAAAAAAGTTTGACTGAACTTCTTACCGTAATATACATTTATTGATTAGGTAAAAATCGCGACTGGACTTCAAGAAATGATTCGCCAGAGAGGTCCTTTAAAAATGTTTGTCAAAAAAGTTCTCGAAAAGTCAAAGAATCAAAAAACAAAAAAGCACAGCCTTGATAGGAATTATAAATGGGTACGATCGTGAAAAATAAAAATCATCGTGGGACCACCCTGCAAAAAAAAGATTTCTTTGTTCTCTCCCTTTCTCCCACGCGCTATTCATTTCCATAAACCTTTCCCCCCGTCAAATGCCAGTCTCGTTTACACGGGACGCGATCTTTGTTCATCTCATGTCTATTCTCTCCCCCTCCCTCATTCTCTCATCACATCCCATTAGTTCACAGGTCTCCCTATTGTCTACCGTACCCGGTACCTTTGAAAATCCATCAAACACCAGAGAAAAATCTGTGAACGATGAGTAAGGCACTGGGCATCCCGATTCAACCCCTTTAATGTGGCCCTTCTAGTCTATACTCTAAGTTCATACTACAGCTCCTTTAAGTTCAATTGAACATTAATAATTGTGTTGTTAAGGAACGCAAGAAGGTTGTAAAAGAAGAGAAGAAGGAATCGAGACAACATAAGACTCCCAAACATCTCAAGAAGAGAAAGGCTCAAATGAATAAAAAATAACCAACGGATGAAATATGGCTGAGGTAAGAAATAGACGCATAGTTAGAGTGGTTGCACTGAAGGCCTTCATTGTTGACTTTTCTTCCTTTTCTCAATTGTTCGCATGTTATTGTTACTGTTGTTGACCATATAACTGGATGCGAACGCATAAAAATGGTTTATGTTCTTTCGGATGTTGGTAATTCTCCCGTAGAGGTTATTACCCTCTTACATATCTGCATTATTGGATCTGTCAGATTGGTTCTTTTCAGTTTGAGGGTTGGATGGTAAAATGAATCGAAGAGGGGAGTATGGGTCTCCCAAGTCCGCGAACGCCCAGCATCGTATGGAGGAAGTAATATGCACCATTATTGCATTTCAATGAATTGTTCAATGTCCAGGTTCTACGGAGAAAGGCTGAGGCAGAAAGGAAAGTTGCGGAGAGAAGAGAAGCATTGAGAAATGAACAAATGAATAAATTGGCCAAGGTTGGAAGTATACTGAGTTGAATGAATAAAGGGTAAAATTGAGATTAATGAACTACGGGAAGCTGAAAAGAAGGAACGATCGAGAAAGCAAGCAGAAAAGGAGCTGTTAAGACAGAAAGAAGCACTGGATAGGAGACAAGCTCAATTGGAGGCTAATGAGAAGAAGAAGGAGGTGACATTTGATATACTCTTACTCGTACCGTGCTCGAGGTTACCTTGGAGTTATGACATGTGTTATACCTCATTCGAAAGATCTAGCCTGGAAAAAGTGCGGAATGAATTCAAAACATCCGAAATGGCCCTGGGAGCCGTTTGAAGGCGCTAAGAGTTGGTAAAGCGATATTTCTGCCAAATGATCATTATTCGCCCTTAATGTAGCCAGTTTTGTCGTCTATGATGCAAATATGGGATATACAAATGCTCCCAAATACATTTTTGACATGTCATCTTCTTCATTAACCCGATATTAATTTTTGAAATTTCTTCGCTGCCTCGAATTTCACGTTACGCATGCATACATCTGCGAAGTTCTTGTTGTCAGCTGGTCACATGGCCTAGTCGGTTAGGCGACCGACTGCGATGCGAAGGGCGGAGGTTCGTCGCCTCGCACCTGCATTACTTTTTGCAAATTTGTATTTAATGTTCTAAGGGGCAAAATCACTTTTTAACGACCCCACAGACTTGAATACCACGAATGGAAGCAGTAAACGAAAGTTCCAACAAAATTTATTTTGACAAAAACTTGGCGATTTTTCCAAGTTCATGAAAAAAAATTTTGTTGGAAAGTTCGTTTACTGCTTCCATTCGTGGTATTCAAGTCTGTGGGGTAGTGATTTTGACCATTAGAACACCAAATACAAATTTGCAAAAAGTAATGCTCGTGCGAGGGGCAAAACCTCCGCCCTTCGCATCGCAGTCGGTCGCCTAACCGACTAGGCCATGTGACCAGCTGACAGCAAGAACTTCGCAGATGTATGCATGCGTAACGTGAAATTCGAGGCAGCGAAGAAATTTCAAAAATTAATATCGGGTTAATGAAAAAGCTGACATGTCAAAAATGTATTTGGGAGCCTTTGTATATCCCATATATGCATCATAGACGACAAAACTGGCTACTGCAAGGGCGAATAATGATCTTTTGGCAGAAATATAGCTTTACCAACTTTTAGCGCCTCCAAAACGGCTCCCAGGGCCATTTCGGATGTTCTGACTTCATTCCGCACTTTTTCGAGGCTAGATCTTTCGAATGAGGTATAACACATGTCATAACTCCAAGGTAACCTCGAGCACGGTACGAGTTAATGTCATTGTCCTCTGGGTAAATTTTTTTAAAGGGAAACAGGGAGATTTCAGGTAAATTAGTCTATCTGAAATCTCCATCAATTTACTTGAAATTTTACTCGCCTAATCTGAAATCTCCCTCACCTTCGCTCACTTGCTCATTCTTACTCACATGTAGAGTATGCCGACAGGGTATCGAGTTATGCGAAGTGACCATATAGCGGTGATAACCCTTCCATAGGAGAACTTAAATCCTGAATATCTCGCCCCGAAAGTTATACTGGGTGATGTGATAGCCATTTGATATATCACTGTGGAAAATGGGGCTGCAAGGGCTAATGGTATGAGCTCCCTCGGTCACTTTCCCCATCAGGCACTGTGGCGCAGTCGTGAGAGCGCTTGAATTGCAATCCGTCGGTCGCTGGTTCGATCCCTCCCTATTGCGACTTTTTACATTTATTGCAAAGAGTATTCCATGTAATGATTTCTTGTTAACTTTTTATGGGGAAGGAGAGCAAGTCCGAAAACAGTTTTTAAAAAATGGAGTGCCAACGTTGACTAAAACTTTCGCATCGGAGGGGATCGAACCAGCGACCGACGTATAGCGGTCAAGCGCGCTCACGACTGCGCCACATTGCTTGATGGAGGGAGGTCATACCATTAGCCCTTGAAGTCCCATTTTCCACAGTGATATTTCAAATGGCTATCACATCCCCCAGTATAACTTTCGGGGCGAGATATTCGGGATTTAAGTTCTCCTATGGAAGGGTTTTCACCACTATATGGTCACTTCGCATAACTCGATACCCTGTCGGCATACTCTACATGTCAGTTTACCTGAAAAAAATTTCCAGGATCATAATAGTGTGAAAAAAGCAAGTTGACATGTAAGCTTATTGTTAACTGTGCACTAGGGAAGCGCAAGTGGAACCAATCCTGGGAGTCCCGGCGTGGAATGATTTGAATGCTCTTATTATTAGTTCTGTGGAACCAAGAAGAATGAAGAGGCATGAAACAAGACTCCCGGTTTCACGTTTTCAAGATCAATTTATCTTTTCCCCTCACTCATTTTTCATAAATCAATCGTTATTTTAATAGGGAACGATTTTTGTCTGTGCACTCATTCGACCGGTCGTCTATGATGAGCGAGAGAGAATGATTCACCAGTGAACAGTGTGCACTGCACACGGACGATAAACGTTTCATAAGTCGTTCCCTAGTTTTTAACCGCTTGACCACTACCGAGCAATGAAGAATGAATGGAAGAGAAATATAGCAATTAGGTTGCAATGAAACTTGGAGTTCCATCCGACGCCTATTCATTCTTCTTGGTTACACGAATCATTTGACTCATGGACTTTGCTTGCGTTTCCGTACTCCACACTCAATGCCTTTTTTCGCTTTGCGTGTGGAGTTACTGTACTCCGGAAAAAATTTCAGGTAAACTTAGGAAGAATGAACAAGTGAGCGAAAGTGAGGGAAATTTCAGATTATGCGAGTAAAATTTCAAGTAAACTGAGGAAGATGAGCAAGTGAGGAGAAAGTGAGTAAAATTTCAGATAAGCTGAGGGAAGAGTGATTAGTGAGGAAGAGTTAGTAAAATTTCAAGTAAACTGAGGGCGATTTCAGGTAAACTATGACGAATTTACCTGAAATCTCAGTTAACCTGAGATTTTTTTACTAGGGTCTTTTGCAGTGACGAAAAATTTTCAATGGCAAAAATATCAACCAATGCGGAATTGGCACTTTCTTGGAAGACCGGAGCACCGTACCCTTACCCTTGATTAGATTAGGCCACGCCCCTTGTATCGCCCCCTCCCCCCCCCCTCCCCTGAGTCATAAATACCTACACAAGCTTACTAATGTCATGTATAAATCCATCCGAATCCAAATTATAAATGAATTATACCCAATGTAAAAAGGATAAGAATGTACGGCTGAAAATGCGGGGGTTATCAGGAGAGCCCTTGGAATTTTGCATTGGGAATGGAACTGGATTGTACTTATTGAGGCTATTTTGGCGAAGGCTCATGCTGCTTCATCGAGAGTTGCGAACAAAGAGAATGGAAGGGTGAGTGGATACTTGATTGTAACTATCAAATGTATTGATTGAAGAAATCATATGCTTTTGGAAGCTCTACTCCCAGAGAACTTGCATATCTCGACAAGTTGAGCAAGGAATCAAAGGTTTACGATACAAAAATAAAACAAGAAGGAGAGGTATGTTTTATAATAGAAAGAAAGAGTGGAATTCTTTGTTAAAGATATCAACTCTTCCTCCCAAACCACGTCGACCACTCACAAATGCAATGACTACTTCATTCTACACTCCTCAACCTCGACAACCTATCAGATCTGCAAAAAGAGAAGTATCAAAAGAGAAGAATATGCTCACTGCATCTGCCCCTGCAGTACACAATCGATCGATGACACAAGTGGAGACTATTTGAAGTTGTCTTAATTGCTATTGATTATAGTCTCTCTATGTGCCATCACTACAACATGGTGGTACAGTTCATTCGACTCGTGGCATACAAATGACTCCTTCACGACCTCCCACAACTAAGAAGGAACCACCTAAGAGGTATATTAATGTCTTTGTATTAGATTGAATGAATGAATTGAGACGAATGGTGATGAGTGAAAGGAAGCCTCCTGTGCCTCGTCCTATGACAAAGACTGTTGATGAAGTGAAGGAAGAAGAAGTAGAAACAGTCAATGTTCCTCCTATACTCTCAGAAGATTCTGATGCTGGATTTAGTGAAGTGAAATAGTCTTTTGGTCGTTTATTAGTATACATGACTAATTGGAGGGTTCATTCGAACGTGGAGGAAGTGAAAAGGGAACTCCAGTGCATTCTAATACAGTAAAGATTGTGAATGAAGAAATAGATGAAAGGTTAGAGTAGATATTGTCTTTTTCACTTGAGAAAAGTATAATTACAGAGACGATGTACATGGAAAAGAGATTAGAGATGATGAATTGAAAGAAGAAGAAAATAATGAAATGACTCCCATTCAAGATGAATCTCCTTTAACTATTCAAGAGAATAGTCCACTCATCAAACTGGAGAATTCAATGGAAGTTCATGGTGTCATTTCACTGGCTGATGAATTGGGATCTGCTGTCATTACACAAAAGTGTATGGATGACTTGATTGAGGTTAGAACTCTAACATACATTGTAGAGTTGGTAAATGATGACACCGTAAGCCTACGGAATGGACCCATCTTCTTTTTGTCGTGTTCATGTTTATGAACAAAGCAGAGACTACTGAAAAAATAGCTGAAGCTCAGATACACGTAGTTTGTGTTTGTTTTGTTGGTCTGGTTTATCCTTGGAGCATGACACTGATGGGTCAATTCAAGCACAAACGGTACCATCATTTATTGTTCTCTTAAATAAATATAGTCTGGCAAACTATAAGTTATGTGAAAAAATTTTAGCCTCTGAATGTCGTTTCTGCATCTCCTGTATCTTCTACGCATGCTGAAAAAGATGAAGAAAAGGTTCTTATTATTCCATCCTTTAATAATCAAGTAAAATGTTTACAGCTAATGAGTACTATGTCTGAGAAGAATGAAGTAATGAATGACAAAGTAATGGGACTAAATTTAGAAACTGAGGAGAAAGATGTTGCCAATCAGGTTAACTATTCTTAATTCAACTTGTTTGATAAGGGTATTTGTTGATAGGTAGAAGAGAGTATTTCCCGTTCATCGTCTCCCATCGATCATCCTTCTAATAATGGAGCTCCTTCCACTTCTAGTTCTCAAGTTAGAATTTATCAAAGCAGTAGGAACATTGCATTTGTAATTATTGATTAGGTACTGGCTTACATTGTTGTTTTTATTGTAGTCTGGTGACAGTCCACTCACTCGAAGACGTATTCTGGATGAGAAGAAGGCTGAGATGATGAAACAAAGTACTATTCTTGCCATGGCTGATAGTGCAGCGAAAGAAAGAGATGAGAGAAAGGTTATGAATCTGTATCATATTATACAATATGTATATTAACAGGCTCGATTGGCTGCTATAATGAATAGAACACGAGGAGGTTCTTCATCTCAGTTGACATCCTCTACCCCATTGACTCCTCATTCTCAATCTTCCTCTGTACTCGCTAAGATTGCTCACATTACAAGCAATCCGAGCATTCTCCGAGTCAGTCTTTTCAATTTCTTTTGGTTCATTTGAATGTCCACAACAGGGGCTGTGCGGAAAAATTTCGGAAAATAAAAATTTTTCCTGCCAAAAATGTCGGAAAGTCGGAAAATTTCGGAAAATATCAAAACATTTTGGAATGATGTATTTGTTGCAAATAGTTACATCACCGTGTAGTTTTAAAAAACATGAATATGGATTGAAAAATTTATTCAGAATAAGGGATTTTAA
Organism: Diplogasteroides magnus; assembly: GCA_014805445.1. Classification (NCBI taxonomy): domain Eukaryota; kingdom Metazoa; phylum Nematoda; class Chromadorea; order Rhabditida; family Diplogasteroididae; genus Diplogasteroides; species Diplogasteroides magnus. Next base: position 10,370 of record JACMIF010002824.1, read on the forward strand.
CAGATAAAACAAACAAAAACATTGAAAATAATATACGCACTTACACTAATAATGATGTTGTTTCCCTAGCATTGACGATTTTCCCCGTCTTTACGGTAGGGTGGGTAGAATCGGCTTGGCCCTCGTTCATGGTGTCTGCCTCACATCCTCCCGGTCGTCTCTCGCATTGATCTCGCGTCTAATTTCGTTCCTAGCTGTTGTCATTGCGCAGTTAGAGACTACGGGGCGGAGGTGAGGCAGACACCATGAATAAGGGCAAAACCGATTCTACTCACCCTACTTTAGGCGTGTGCAGGGGGTCAGACAGAGGTCACTATTTTAAAAATTGAGAAATCTATTTTTAAAAATTCTGCACGTACCGCATGCACCAAATGGCACACCACTTCGACAATTTATTTAGCCTTATCTTTTGAAACGGCAATAGGACTAGTAATTTTGTCTTAAACGACCGAATGTATTTTAACTGTAAAAAAACACCCAGAAATAATAAATGGGCAAAAGAAACAAAAAAATCAAACTAAATCAACGGGGAATATTACTGTAACACCATGGTGTTATTCCTAAAATTTCGACGCACTCCAGCGCACAATGCGCATCCCTACCACACGCACCGTCAGAACAGTGCCGGTCTACCGGTGGGTGCGCTAAAACTCAAAAAATGACGTACTCAAAAAATCACAGAACCGGGTTTAAGTTTTTCCATAATTCAAAATTGGAATGGCTTAAACGTTCAAAAATACTGTAGAGAGCACATGCACATCAAAACAATTTTCTTGGCAAGTAGCCAAGTGGGCTAGAGAATGAATTTTGGAAATCTAATGCGTTAAACAAATTCGTTCTAAGGCTTCAAACAAATTTGCGAGTTTCTGTACTCGATGTAGGAAAATATTTGCAATGCCTTGAGAATAGAAAATTACTGAAAAATTCAAAAATGAATGAAAAAAATAACTAAACCCCGTCTGATATTTTTTGTTCGTAGAATCATCCCTTTCGAGCTCGTTAGAACACCTACAATGCTGAATGAATAGAACAAAGAAGTACTCACAATGTGGGTATCGTGGTGGAATTGATTGTATCATATCATTTCAGCAAAATTATATCATTTGCGCATTCCGTGGTTTGGTGACACGAACTATTGAAACCAGAAAGCTATACAAAATGCACATACAACTTGATTAAAGCGTTCTTCAGCGAGGATGAATTTCAATTGCAAACTATCGCAAACTGACATTAGTCAGTTTGCGATAATATCGAGGTATGTACTGTAAGCTGGTCGATTAAAACTTTTTGTGGGCGTGGCCGACAGCCGTTACCGCGCGTGCTACCAGTCTTTTCGAAAAAAAACATGAAAAAATTTTACGAAATTTTCCGAAAAGCCTGAAAAATTTTCAGAAATTATTTTTTCGGAAAATCGAAAAAAAAGAAAAAGAAAAATGAATTTTCCGACAAAACACCGGAAAATCGGAAACGAAAACTGCACAGCCCTGGTCCACAATATTGGAAATAATGTTTTAGGTTGCGGAGAAGACGAATTCGGGGGGAGATTTGTCCCGTATGGAAGACTTGCCAGGAGCTGTTCCTACGATCTCTCCTAACAATCGCGACGGTGTTCTCTTTCATTAGCCCTTCATCATTTTGCATTTATTTTCTTCATTTATGTTCTCTGTATTACATAATGATATATTAATTGAGAAATAGATAGAGTTATTACAGTTTTATATCTCCGTGATTATTGTGCGGGACATTACATTCAGTAGAATTTTGCTCATTACGTTAATCAGTCGGATGTATTTTGCAGCATTGACTTGTACCATACTTATCAGTTGCATGCTTTACCATTTTGCTTCATGTCAAATAAATGTTCATTTCTCTTCAATATTTATATTATCGGAAAAACAGATGCTATAGATGAGATGTAATACCGTAGTACCATCTCCGTATGCATAGGGTCCGCAAGTAATCTGACCAAAATGTTTTCTGTTCAATGTGAATAAGCTCTAGTGGATATCCCTGGGTCGACTTTTCCAATTTCCGATGAAAACTTGTTGACCGACTAAGTCGACTGTGCTGATCAACATGGTATCGGTCATTTTGGACGAAATTTGAATATTGGCTGAATGTGCCCTCAGGGCACAAATAGATGTAACTCTTGATTATTAGACAAGGTGACAAATACAATACTGGGAAGTGGTAGCTTTTTACACCATACTTTTTACCGTTAGATGATGTCGTCTGCGCTGATATATTGATATAAAGGGGAGAGTCCTTCCTTCTCCCCTGGACACACAGCGTTTCATAGCCGGACCTTTGGCACCGAGCCAAAAAAAGAGTTGCAGTTTGACTACTGTAAAAATACCGTAATTTCAATCGATATATCACGCTTTCAATCAATAAACACTGTTGATGATCATGAATGATACGGTATTTCGCCATAGGGTACGTCGAACTGCCTTATTCTTGGCATTTTGCCCAATGTCGGCCTCTCCCTACGCTCCGAAACGCTGTGGGACACAACAGTGGTTCAGCATAGAAAGTGTGAACGGATGACTCTACAAGTCTGAAATCCTGAGGAACGTACGTCGCGTCCTGAGTAGCGTACGCCGCGTCACCGGACGTACGTCGCGCACGGCGGACGTCCTTTTGCGGGTACGGTAGTGTATCATTGGAGCGCGCGGTTGCGCTCAGCCGTGACAAATCGGCTGTTGAAAGTCAACAACGAAATTTTCAACTGAATTTTTGTTCATTTAATGTTTTGAATGTAATTATTTTGTTATCTGCAGTTGTTATCGATTAAGTAATTGAAGAAAGCTTATACCGTTACAGTTCGATCAGTGAAAGTAAGTGAAATTGATGAAACGCAGTCATTCTTGTCAATTATGCTCGCTTTCTCTTTTATTCAATTACTTGAATTTAATTTTACAGTCTGCGCTAATGATTATTTTTGTTTTTGCGCGTTGTTTTGGTATTCTGTGTTTCTATTAGTGCATTTCAGATTCTATTGACGAAGCTTTGAAAGGAATTTTTTAATCGGAGACTGTCCAAGAAGCTTCAGGTATTATTAAGCTAAATTTTCAGCATTTAGATTATATGTTCAATGAAGCTGTATGTTTATGAATTTTAAAGCTGCGTCGATTAAGCATAGGCCGGTACGTAATTTCATTTTGTGTCAGTAATCCCCCTTTGTAAAGTCCTTTTGCCGCATGAAAATGCCAAACAGTCACTTCCGAGTGGGCAAAGCCGTTCTAATTATAATCATTATTGTATAGAAATGCATAGAAATCATTGTAGCGACTAGGGGTGGCAGATGAGCCGTGAGAGTGCATTCCATGCCTCTGTGCTCTCCATCGTGCGGTCGTCCCTATGCGCCAGGCACGACGGAGAGCACAGAGTGATGAAATGCACTCTCACGACCCATCTGCCACCCCTAGTAACGACCCTTGCCCATATATGACAGGGAGTATACTGTATGTGGTGAATGGATGCATGTGAGAGATGAAGGGAGCGAGTAGTATGCATAAGAAAAAAACCAAACATGAACTGATTTCAGCCACCGACCCCTGTGCTGCCATCAACCGGCTGAAGATCAATGGACGAAAGTGAGAATAAGTTGGAGACCCCGAGGAGACCCATCATCCCTCCCAACTCTGTTTAAACCCTGTCTGTTGATATGTTGTTTCTATAGTAGGTGACACTTTATTGTTAGAGACACTGCACTGTTAGATATAGAGTCTTTTAGACTTGTTGATATCATCAGCATACTGAGAATTGACTGATAACTTTGTTGTTAACCATGTACTCATGTTCACCTTTGTACCCATTTACTGTCCCATTGACTGCTAGGCAATTCATTTTTTCTTGCAATTTCATTTGTGTAAAGTTTTGCTAACGTTGCGTGCAGTATTTATGGAAGAAATAGGTGAAAAGGACGTCCTCAGTACACGAAGGACGTCCGCCGCGTCCCAGGACACGTCACGGGACGCGGCGTACGTTCCTCAGTACGCGACGTACATTCCTCAGGATATCGGACTTGTAGAGGACACATAAGACAAGTCTTCTGAGAGATCGACAGTTGCCGCAGCGACTTTTCCAATTTCCGATGAAAACTTGTTGACCGACTAAGTCGACTGTGCTGATCAACATGGTATCGGTCATTTTGGACGAAATTTGAATATTGGCTGAATGTGCCCTCAGGGCACAAATAGATGTACCTCTTGATAATTAGACAAGGTGACAAATACAATACTGGGAAGTGGTAGCAAGGATAAAATGCAAGATTTGAAGCTATTTCAAAATGTTGTTCAATATGCAAATGCCATGTAAATGAGCATTTCAAACATTCAAAAAATCGTCGTGAAAAATTTTCTCATTTTTGCAACAAAATAAAGTCGAAATTAGGATTCTACGCATCGGAATGCACCTAGGATAAATTTTTGAGCAAGAAAAGTGGGTGACCCTGAGGCGCTACCGTAGTGAGGGACAGCGTGAAAATTCCAAATTTTTTACTTATCAGTGAAGTGTCGTAAAAATTTCAACCCCACCAATCGAAATTTGACGTTCAAACCCACTTCGGATTATATTTGTTATTCTTACTTTGCAGCCAGATCAATATACTTTGGGTGGCACTTCACTGATGAGTCAAAAACTAATTTTCACGCTGTCCCTCACTACTGTAGCGCCTTAGGGTAACCCACTTTTCTTGCTCAAAAATTTATCCTAGGTGCATTCCGATGCGTAGAATCCTAATTTCGACTTTATTTAGTTGCAAAAATGAGAAAAATTCTCACGACGATTTTTTGAATGTTTAAAATGCTCATTTACATTGCATTTGCTTATTGAACAACATTTTGAAATAGCGTCAAATCTTACATTTGACCCTTGCTACCACTTCCCAGTATTGTATTTGTCACCTTGTCTGATTATCAAGAGTTACATCTATTTGTGCCCTGAGGGCACATTAAGCCAATATTCAAATTTCGTCCATTATGACCGATACCATGATGATCAGCACAGTCGACTTAATCGGTCAACAAGTTTTCATCGGAAATTGGAAAAGTCGCTGCGGCTAACCTCTCTCATTATGATCCACTCTGTCAGAAGATTTTTGTTAAGAATTTAGAGTAATCGAGTAGCTAGCAGAAGAGCTACCGCATCATTCTTCAGTCTTGATCCTCGGCGTGGCGACTGGTCAGGCTTTTGAGGCTTGGCGAAAACAGTAGTTTTCGCTGCCTGAGATCTCGCGGAAGATGGTGAAGGCCTCGGGCTCAAATGTTCTTCGCCGCCCGCTGGTGGACAATACCTCCTCGTGGGGGTAACTATGCGGCCGCTTCTCCTAGTGCTCAGGCTGCTCATGGCAGCAATGCGCTTCGCAGCTGGGCCCATTGTCTTCAAAGTATACATGGTTGGCGGTCACATGCATTTATATACGGCGAAATACGATCACGACAAAACGAAACAGTACTATACCTACGCAAATTTGAAAAAAATACATAAACTACGCAATTGGCGCAGTAACTCATCAGCTAACATCCGCTACAAACTAACTTGCATCCGTACTACAGCCAGTGAGGTCTACATCGTCATTGAACGGAATTTCGACATTAACAACCGGTGGAGAGGAAGTGACATAGGGGGAAGAAGCGAGGGAATCATTAGAGCCCACTTCCATGTCCTGTAATTGGAACGTACAGCTTGAGATGCTATTCATTCACCATCTTCCCACCAAACAGCACTTGTGGGAAGATAGCGAATATTAGTTTCTAATCAATATTCAGAATGAAAAAAACAGATTTCGCATAAATTTAGGAATAGTAACAATAAAAAAATATCAAGCCATTGGCTCGCTGCCGCTTCGCGGGATTCCAGCGCCTCTTGTCCGTTCCAGGATCCTCCTTTCAATTTGCTGAATGGAGCGGCGCCTACTCGGCAACATGCTGTAATAAACGTTATTTGTAGCGCTAGTTATCAAGGGCGATAAATAGTGTCAATTTGAGTAAAAATATAACACGTACAATGCACAAAACGATTGAAATTAAACAATTATACAAAAATTTAGAGACGAAAATTTCATTGTGCGATTCATTTCCTATTTTCTGAAAACGTCGGACGCACTCGGAGTCACAGTACCACACCA
>JACMIF010002825.1:0-12320 GCA_014805445.1 Diplogasteroides magnus
GAAATAAAATATGTTTCACACACTGCATATAATAGTGCGTGAAATATGTTTATGCCTGTTATCCGACGCAAATCGGAATGGGGAGTCATCGGAGCCATCTTCCCACGCTCGCTTACCCAATAATAAGAATGCTTTGACAGAGATCTTCTGTAAGGGTGGATCTTCACAGGCCGAACCATTTGCACTACTTTTCGACTTTTTGTCTCCGAATGATCTGAAAACTTGGTTTTAGGGTAAACCGAACCTGAAAAAGACGAAAATGAGATCCATTAAGCCTGAAAATTTTTCGTTGCCTCAGGGCATGAAAAAAATTCGAAAATTAATTAAAAATCGAAGAAAAATCTGACTGCTTCAAACAATGTGGCATTCGAATTTAAGGTCCTAAGGCATGTCAAATTACTGATATGAGCCCAGGGTATCCATTTTCTAGCACTATTTTCGGGCATTGAATTTTTAAATTCGCCGTCGTGAAGAATTTTACCGTTATTATCATGAAATAAACAACGGATTTGGAATCTACATCCCACAATTGACAGGTTTAGTGAAATCAGCCAATTTGAGTGACACTGTTTTGCTGCACATAGACGGGCTGAACGGCCAAAACACAAGTCCCGGGCTCAAGAGTAAACCCTATCACAAAGCGAAGCTATACCTTAGCACCAAACAACACTTATAGAAACCATAGAGAGAAGTCTCGCTTTCTAGTTTCGCCTTCGCAGACCGTGGTATAATGGTAGAGCAGCGGACTGAAATGCTACACGACGTGGGTTCGATCCCCTCCGGTTCAATCAATTTTGCACACTTTTCTCAAGTGCATAAACGATCAGAAATGATCTCTTAATCTATAGCCGTGGTAATTTGAAGTTAATATCGCTGTTTTAACGCATAATGTTGCACGAAAAAAGATCCTGTTATCAATGTTAATGTTTTTGCATAAAATGGGCTGTCAAAATTTGAGGATTTCTCTAGAGATGGCTTTATGATTGTTTATGCACTTGAGAAAAGTGTGCAAAATTGTTTGCACCGGAGGGGATCGAACCCACGTCGTGTAGCATTTCAGTCCGCTGCTCTACCATTACACCACGGTCTGCGAATGCGAAACTAGAAAGCGAGACTTCTCTCTATGGTTTCTATAAGTGTTATTTGGTGCTAAGGTATAGCTTCGCTTTGTGATAGGGTTTACTCTTGAGCCCGGGACTTGTGTTTTGGCCGTTCAGTCCGTCTATGTGCAGCAAAACAGTGTCACTCAAATTGGCTGATTTCACTAAACCTAGTCAATTTTGGGATGTAGATTCCAAATCCGTTGTTTATTTCATGATAATAACGGTAAAATTTTTCTTTTCACGACGGCGGATTTAAAAATTCAATGCTCGAAAATAGTGCTAGAAAATGGACACCCTGGGCTCATATCAGTAATGTGACATGCCTTAGGACCTTAAATTCGAATGCCACATTGTTTGAAGCAGTCAGATTTTTCTTCGATTTTTAATTAATTTTCGAATTTTTTTCATGCCCTGAGGCAACGAAAATTTTTAAGGCTTAATGGATCTCATTTTCGTCTTTTTCAGGTTCGGTTTACCCTAAAACCAAGTTTTCAGTCCATTCGGAGACAAAAAGCCGAAAAGTTGTGCAAAGGCCTTGTCCACTCTTACAGAAGATCTCTGTTGAAATGTAAACGATACACAATAGCTTATCGAGATAACGATAAGAAATTAAAGAATTTTCAAGAATTATCTCAGAGAAGTTTCAACAAATTGAATGTCACGCCATCTTGGGTATCTATTGAACATGAGAGGAGAGGGGTGTTATGGGCGTTCATTTGAGATGAATGATAAAAATGTAAATACTATTGATTTTTCAGATTCAGACAAATCTTGCGACAATAAAAAGACCCCGCACGTTGCCGTTCGCCTTAGTGATGGAGTACAAGGTAAGAATGTCGTAAACCATTTTATAATCATTCAAAAATCACGGGTCGCAAGTTGCGACTCGCAACTAGTCCCGGTTTACAGTTAGGTGCTGCATTTGAATATAACATCGTTGATGATGTTGAATATTGTTGTGTAGTGCAACTCCTACTGAATCGCTCACTAGAGAAGTGGGCGGAGCCTGCAGATGATTCAGGGGAGCGTACATATTCAAACACAACATTATACTAATTGCGTATGGCATACAACTTATATCCATTTAAATCTACACACTAAAACCCCATTTAATGGAAAAGACAAGGCAAGGCCAAACATACGCATTTCAGATGCCTTTTCTCGATGCTGAACTGATAGACTTCTTCTGCGAACGAGCCATCATCAAAGGTAGTAATTTAGGGAATCGCGTACGAGAACGAGAACGGGAATCTCGCATGAAAATGAATAGGACCGCGCGGTCTCGCGAGAATGAAATGAACGGAGATGAGTACGAGAATCTCGCATAGATGCGAGATCTCGCGAGGCCATTCTTTCTTCGATTCTGCCACACACCGGTCCCTTACCATCCCCTAGCAGCGAATGCGAGAACACTGCGAGAACGAGATTCTCGCATCATTTACATTGCATACAGCGATCTCGCGAGACTCATTCTAGACCGCGCCGGTCTCGCATGGTGGAGAAGTGACTGAATGCGACACCCTATAGTAATTACATTGTGGAAGATTGCAGACGTCTTGTTTATTTTAGCGCTTAACTGTGGCCGCGGATTCCCGTACTCATCGACTGCTCTCGGATTTTGCTACTACACTGTGCGTACAAGAATTTTAAAGTCCATTAGAAGTGCATGTTTTATCGAAATACAAAAGCACGTTTTCAGCTTGAAAACACTCAGTACAGCTGGCAAGCCGCGGAGGACCACTGCTATAACGACTACGGACATCTCCCAATGATTCACTCGGATAATGTTAGTAAACAAAAACTGGGAAAACATAAAAAAGGGCGGATGCCGTTAAAGGTACCTTGTCTCGCTTTTTGAAGCTAGTATCAGATGAAAGAGCACAAAATTCTGAGCAGAAAACTTGTTTGTACATATTGTCATAAATCGTTCGCATTCGAGAAATAGCGCCTGGACGCGGCGTCCAGGCCCTAATCGCGCCGGGATTTACCGCCATTCGCGCGTCCGGATTTTCACATTTCCGAATATCATTTTCAGATGAATAATTTCATTAAACGGTCAGCCATTGGAAATAATCAAAAGAAGATGTACATTGGTCTTCGTGGATCCAATGATGCAGACTTTGCCTGGGCGGATGGTTCGCCGGTCGACTACAAGTACTTCCAGGACTGTACGAAAACATAACTAATTTTAAACTACTGAAAAGAGACATTTACTATTTGGGCACGATGTACGGATCAGAAATCATTACTTTTCAACGTAGGATTTTATCCTTTCGTTTTGACTTTTCCGGCTTCCCTTTCTAATGGTTTTGGTATGAATATACAAATTCCATGACAACCTAATTTTAATTATTGTTTATAAGGCTTTCCTGCGGCCGGACTAGGCAACTACGGCGTGATGAATGTGGCAGCCGATGGTCAATAGATTAACTCACAAGGAAATGATGGCGGTTATTTCATGTGCACACAGCCATGTTCGTAACTATCACATGCTATTGGTGCATTTTCAATTCACATTCTCACATAAGAAAATATATCTGCAAATAGACTTCATGAGTAAATTGAAGCCCGAAGCTTGTTGCGAAACAATAACGATATTCTGTCTAATGTAACGATAGATTCTTGTTCAGTGGAAGGAACTGATCCCGCACGTCCGTGTCCTGAAAGCACACTCTACGACAATGGAACGGTGAACTTTTGTCGATTACGACCACTAATCAATAAGTTAGGATAGCAATGGAACACTCGTTACAGCTAATAGCGTCCAAACAATTAAAGAAAAAAATCTAAATGGTTTTCGGGTCCAAGTTGACATCTGTTACTTCTAAATGGTAGTGCGGTGCAAATGAGTGACAAACAGCACAATTTGTGGCAATATCTCGTTTGCTTCGTATGAGAGAACGTACCTTCGGAATATCAACTAGATCCATTTACATATATAATAAATAGGGTTGTGCAAACCCTGGCAACTGCAGTGGTTCACTGAGAGGAAGGGATACCATGCCCTTCCTCCTTTCACCACTGCAGTGGAAGGACCTTCCCCCCATTAGTAGGAGTTTGCCCTGTGACAGGATGCAGTGGTCAGTGATCCCATTGCATGCTGCCACAGGGTAGACATCCTACTAATGGGGGGAAGGTCCTTCCACTGCAGTGGTGAAAGGGGGAAGGGCATGGTATCCCTTCCTCTCAGTTGACCCCTGCAGTGCCAATGGTTTGCACAACACTAATAATAAACTACAATAATTCGGCTTTATCGTTCAGATATCTTCGCCGGGATTTCCCTGGGATGCAAAAGTTTCTTGCACATTCAACATGGAAGTGTCTAGCGGGTACGCAGTCGAATTGGAGGTATGAACAACTGGTTTCCAGAAATATGCTGCTACGCAAATTCTTTTAATTTTGCTTTGACATAGTCATTTACTTTTTCGACTCAGATTCGATTCTTGGAAGCGAACAAGTGCTGCGACTCGCTGTCTATTTATTCAGATGGACATTTTTTGACTCGGTAATGTATTTATCGTTTGATTTCCAATTAGAATGAATGTTTGGCATTCTAACTAGATATTCTCGTTGCATGGACTGTACGTTGTAGTGAAGGCAAAAAGAAAGGCAAGGTGCATCCATTATGTCTTCGCATTCATTCGCCAGGACGTCTCTAGTGATTTGACTAGACCACGCGATAGAGAGAAAAGACAGATGGAATGCGCTTTACCGTTCATTTCTGCCTTTGTCAGCATGTTCCATAGATAAAAGATCGCAGGCTGACTGGAGCTCACTGGACAGGACACGCCATTCGTGCTAGTAGCAACAAAATGTCCGTCAGCTGGAGTGCAGAAAGCGGTGTGAACGTCAGAGGATTCACGGTGAGTAGTCATTGTGTAATCAATGATCTTGACGTCAAACATAGTAGTTTAGCGTAAGAGCACTCTGTCCCGCAACTTCTTAAATATAAATTTTATTTGTTTCAGGCTAACTTCCGTGCGGTAAAGGCGTAGTGCACGCGAATCGAGAAGCATTGTTGTTGGCAACTTCGATAAACAGTGTTATTCTCTCTTATTCACGCACACTCTCTCGTGCCCAGCAATAACTGTCAAGGACCGATAAACAACGAATCTTTTACACAACTGTACACACAACATGCTGAAGCAACGGCATGTCACTCCTCCCTCACCGTTTTACACGCTTTTGAGCGAAAAGGTACAGCACAGGAAAGAAATTCATGGCAAAATGCATACTTCAGTTACTATAACGGACAAAAGTCAAAAGCGCAAAAATTTGGAACGCTTCACGAATTTGCATGTCATCCTTGCGCAGGGGCCATGCTAATCTTCTCTGTATTGTTCCAATTTTAGTATATGTTCATTTGGAATGAACAAGGTTGTCTTCGAGTCGCGGGGTTATATAGGCAGAGGGGATTGTGTATCGAACTCCAGCCAGGGAGAGGACAAATGTTAGAGTAGGGTGAGAGAACGAGTAAGAGTGGAGAGGGAGAGAGGGAGTGATAAGTTAGGGGAGGAAAACAGCAAAGTGGAGACTGTGTTGCTATCAGTAATTCTGAAGGGTGATGCAATTTTGTGAGCGGTCGCCTTTGGAAGGGTCAAAATGAACTATTATATGGGAAAATTTAAACTTTTGAGAAACCGCCTCTTCTCACAATCATCTCAGTGACCATCTCGAAAGGAGGAATCGGAGAAAGTGTAAATGAAGCTAGAAGCTGCAGGGAGCAGCGAATATGAGGGGGAGAATGAGGTCTACCGTATCCTCTTTCCTGAATCAATTGTGTCAAAAGCAGTTCGGTATGTCAATTTATGAGTAGACAAAAGAATTTATCGGTCGGATGGTTGATATTCATTTTTGTACAGACAATTCCTCTTCTCTATTGTCTTCCAGTGAGTCCAGAGTCCTTGGCACCCTCAGCAACATTCACAGGACCGGCCTTGTTCGATCCCCAGTAAGCAGCGTATGAAGGCCATCCATAAGAGCCATAAGTTGCGAATCGTGGGTATCCGTAGTAGGAGGAAACGTAAGGGGAGTAGGCGGGGAGCTGAAAAATAATTTTGTCGGAGTAAAATATATAACTTACGAATAAAGAGAGATATAATAGCAAAAGACTTACAATATATTGAGCCTCGGAATGTCCGGCAAGGAAAGCAGCAACAATGCAGAGAAGAGCACTGAATAAGAAGAGTTTGTTTGTATATTAAAGACGAGAGGTATGGTAGCGGGAATTACCCATGAACTCACATCTTGGCGAACATTGTTGAAGGTGATCGGAAGATGTCTACTGCCTTCTCTCCCCTACTTTTATACCAGACACTGTGTGCTCAAACTCCCTGCGGCGTTCATGTTTCTCCAGTTGTTTGACAATGTTTGCTACATATTTTGAGCACGGAGCAAACGGAGAGTATGTGTCAAATTGTGTGTAGAACGGCACCAGATACAGTATTTGCTGATACCCCTCCCACCAAGCATCTCCAATGTCAAATCAAGATGAACAATAAGAACCGTTATTGAATAAAGTTTATCTGAATGCACTAGAAAGCAGATACTGTAGCTCAATAGTAGCCGGAACGCGCGGGTGCAGCTGCTCCTCCATAGCTGCCTCCGCTGTAGCTGGGCGAGGCGACAGCGTGGGCGTGGTACTGTAATAGATGATTGGAGAGCGACAAACAACAAAAAGACTGACCGGGAAGAAGTGTCCGTGGCCCCAGTGGTGTCCTCCCCAATTGCGACGACGCCAGCGGTGCTAAAGTGACGAAAATATATCAGCGCTCGCATTCCCCAAAATGTGCCATCGTGATAACTTGACAACTTACGCCGAGAGCATGCACTATTCATTATATAGCTATATGTTTTCGTAAGCGCCATCAGATATCAAACATGGGTAAAATGCTTTAGCGCCATGGACAATTGCCACATAACGGTGAAATGTACAGATGCGCGGCTTTAGTGTAAATTTCACCATTATGGCCTAAATATTCACGACGCTGCTGTCTTCAAACACAACCCAACCTCGTGACTGCCGGAGCTCGATGAGGAAGATGAGGGACTGCTGCAGGAGGAAGAGTGACGGTGACGACGGTGACGCTGAATTTAGTCAAATTAAAAGTTGGCAAGTTGCCAAATCAACCTTTCCAGCTTCGGCGAAGGCTGCAAGGCAGAGAAGGAGAAGACAGATGATGGCGAGTTTCATTGTGACTGAATGGCCTGTTTTCCATCTTTCTGCTCCCACTCTTATACTCCAAAGATGTTGTGTCTACAAGAGGATGTAATGAAGAAATCAGTTCAAGAAATGGTTTTATTGTGCAATTAGAGTATCGGAAAGGACAGCCACTTGTTCTCTTGATTCAGGAATGGACGTTTTTCTGCACAAATGACTCATTCACGAAGTGTTCCTATTCCTTGCTTTAGCTTGCAGCATGTTCACACATTGAGTGTGAGTAGGAACATTTTTTACTAGCAACTTCAGCAAATGTGAGATTTAATTGCTCTGTACTTTACGTACTTTACTTTCATACTAAATGCCATTCATGTCTGTAGTAACATCGGTGGTCAAGAAACTATAAAGAGTATAACGTAATAATAAATAATTTATCGTTTGGAACAAAGAATAATTGTGTCTTTTCTTCTTCTGGAAAACATACCATTTTCAACGAGTCCTCCACCAGTAGTTTCACTCACAATGAAAAGTGAGGTGATGATCCAATTCATTCCACTCTTGTTCAGAAGCCCACCCGACTCGATGAACCTTGGAAATCCTTCCCTTGGATAGAGATGACCGACAGCTCGAGCTCAGTCCGGGTCAGTTTTCTGGAAGACGAGATATAGCTCGGGTATTCGCATGACAAACATATGAATTTTACAGAAGATGGATGATGATTAGAAGTGGATTTGTGCACTAATGTTAAGAGTTGAAAATCGGTAAATATTTCTTCTCCTGAGCGCGTTTGTCTCACTCCATGATAGACGACCGCAAGGCGGAGAAGAATATCAACAAATTTACCGTTTTTGAACCCATGGTGTGCACGCTCTCTAATCGATAAACACAGAGTGTGATGGAATTTACCGAATTGAATTCTCGTGTCAGAGTTCGGCGCGATTCTCGACTGCTCAGCGCGAGCTCCGCGTTGCTCAAAAGTTTCTGCTCATAAGACAACTTCTGGGTGCTGTTCAAGGACAGATTGGCACACCAGTTGGCCATTCCATTATGACCGGAATGGCCGTTGCCATTCTCACTGCAACCAAGATGTACTCTTATGTGTTCTTTCAAAGAACCCTCACCATGCTGCCACGTGAAGAACATTTTATTTTTAATAAAATACGACGATGCCAATCGTCATTGTTAATGAAGTTTCAATAAGTTTCTTGTGGAGTATAAATCATCAAACTATAGTGTTGAGGATATTTAGGATCCTGAAGAATTATCGAATTCGCAACGGATAAAAGTACAACATGCGAGGAGTATGCGAGTAAACATGCAAAGATGTACCACCAAAGCAGAGATCTGGAATTCTCACAAAGTGCCTTGATCTTCTCTAATTCATTTTCAAGCGGTTATCTCTTACATATGATAGAAAACTTCTCGGTATGAGAGAGTAAAGAAAGCAAGAATAGTCTTCGGTACCAGTTTACAACAGATGATATTGTAATGATAAATAAAAAAGAATAAAGAAAAATTAGCGACTGTACAGAGGAAAATGGAGCGAAGAATGATTTGAGTGACACTCGTGGAGCGATGGAGTCACGACAGAGTGAGAAATGTGACGAAGGTGAATAGGTGGAGAAAGAAAGAAAATGTAAGAGAGTAAGTGTGTAAGAGAAAATTAGCATGTGCAACCGTGCGATGAGTATGGAAGACTCTCGATGAGCTCGCAGAATAAATACATGGATCACATACAACTTCGCGCAGAGAAGAAACCAAGGACGGCCTGTGACAAAATGGAGAGAACAGATCAAGAGAGCAATGAGACCGAGCTGGTGGAATATGACTGAAGATGAACGGAAGACTACCCATGATCCGCACATTTCCCATTTGTGAATACATATCAATAATTTGATTTGATTTGAAATAAGGAAGTATGAATGACTGTAGTACTGCCTTCCGATTTGGTAGTGAGGAAGGCCTTATCATGTTTGCACAAGGAGGGATGATAACGATCATTACTCATATATGTATCGACCTGTGGCGCGTGCCACTGACTTTTAGTCATGGCACGCACCAAAGGTATTTATCATATAATATCTACTCGTTATTAGCAATCATTTCCATGACAATCAATTCATTGTCCATCTGGATACTTGATTACGTTGATTATTTGATTATTGATTAGTTGATGACGGTTCGGTAAATTAGGAGGCAGAATCTTCGTGTAGTCCAACGACGTGAATGACAAGAGCACCAAGGACATTTGCACAATCATGGAGAAGTGGGTTCTTTATCATCATTATAGTCGGCGCAAGGTTCCATTTCACTATTATGGCGCAAAAGTTCTCTTGTCTTTCACTCGCCACTCGCCTCAATTGCAAAGATAGCACTTACCGTACAGCTCGTTCTTGCCACAACGTCTTTCAATGCTCTCATCCTCAATTTTTACAGCAGAATGAATGTAAAGCGAATCAGGCATAATTGTCATACTTCATACCATATCTGTTTCTCCACGTCTCTCTCATGTCATCACAATTATGCGTAGTGAACAATAAGAGCCACGATTTTTTTAAAATATAGCTTTATCTGAATGCACTAGAAAGAAGATCAATAGTAGCCGGAACGAGCGGGGGCAGCGGCTCCTCCATAGCTGCCACCATTGTAGCTGAGTGAGGCGACAGCGTGAGCATGGTACGGCAAAAGGCGATTGGAGGGCGATAAACGACAAAAGACTGACCGGGAAGAAGTGACCGTGATTCCAGTGCCAGTGAGGCCTGCGATGACGCCAGTGCTGAATCCACGAAATTTAATATGCTGTAACTGGCTAAGGAGGAAATCCTAGCGAGATTAAGCACAATTCATTTTAAAGCGGAATATTTTCGTATGCATAGTTGGATATCAAACACGTGTGTAGGATAAGAGCGCCATGGACATTTACTGGAATGAATGGATGCGCAGCTCGAATGACTATTTCACCATTAAGGATCAACTGTCCACGAAGTTTCTGTCTTTAAAAAAATATCCCGACCTCGTGACTGCCGGAACTCGACGAGGAAGATGAAGGACTGCTGCAGGAGGAAGAGTGACGGTGACGACGGTGACGCTGAATTGAATCAAATGAAAAGTTGGCAAGTTGCCAAACCAACCTTTCCAGCTTCAGCGAAGGCTGCAAGACAGAGAAGAAGAAGGCAGATGATGGCAAGTTTCATTGTGACTGAATGGCCTGTCTTCTATCTTTCTTCCCCACTTTTATACTGGAAAAATGTTGTGTCTTCAGTGAAAATGCAATGAAGAAATCAGTTCTCAAAATGGTTTTTTTGTGCAATTAGAGTATCGGAAAGGACAGCCACTTGTTCTCCTGATTCAGGAATGGCCGTTTTCAGCACAAATGACTCATGAACAGAGTGTTCTTATTCCTTGTTTGAAAGAAATTCGCCCACTGAGTATGAACACTTGCATCTAATAAACAAAACATTTCTCCTTTTCAAAAAGTAAGCCCACACTACTCATCGTTTTTTTTCAGAAAATTTGTTGTTTTTATTTTGTCCTCTGGATATTTTTCCCACCGGATCCCCACTATCTTTCTCCCTGCTCTACCATTGTTTTTTCTCTCTCTGACACATGCAAGAAATGCCGTAGGCCATCTGCTAGATGTGTTATCCTTGCCCTGGAAACTCTTCGTCTACATGTATAGAGAGATCATTTTACGTAATTAGAGAACGCATTTCGAAAATTCTAACCTCCCTAATCTCCACCGAGCTGTTGTCTATCGAAGTGTTTGACAACAGCTCAGATGAGATTGGGGAGGTTAAAATTTCCGAAATACGTTTCCTACCCGTCATAAACTGTGAATTCATCAAAGGAATGGCCTATTCGTCGTTCATTCCCATTGCTGAAGCAGAAACAAATCTTGAATGAGGCCTCACAAAGATAAACTTGCCCTCCAGTTCCTAAACATAATCAGTAGGGTGACCCATTAGGCGCGGCCGCGTTGCATGTGGGCGCGTCGCTTGTCTTCTCTCCTTCTTTCACTCTCTTCTTCCTCTATGCTATCTCTCGCCTCAGTTGTACACTCCCTCCCACTCAACAAATGCTCGAGGCTATCAGCCACAGACCTGCCTTCTTCTTCGTTTCATTTGCCACTACTCGTATTGGAAACTGATTTTTTCACCGATGTACTCAATTTCTCACAGATTCTTCCTCAATTTCGCTTACTAGCTTCAATTCAATTTTCTGACATTGGAAAGAACTAAATTTTTCGTCTTTGCGTGTATAAATTGGCAAAGGATGTTTTGAGCTGATGCTTGAGTGTTCAATATTTGACAAGTTTTCCAGCATTTTGGTTTCAAACGTAGCAGCTGGGAAGTACCCGTTCCAAAACAGCCCTAACATCGTGAAATCAATGTGTATTGCAGCATGCCGTTGGGTAAAAGCGACCGGAAGAGGGACGAGCCTGTCACCGAAATCGATCATGTCGATCGGAATCTCGCTTCACTCAACAATCTTCCCAATCTCTGTTCGTAATTTATCATTTCTACCTTATTGTCACTAGACATCGTGAATCACCTCACGAAGTGCATTCCTTTTCTCAAATTCATTGTCGTGCGACTGTATATCAGCTACGAGGGAAAATCTCTCGACAATGAATTAGAGAAATGAAATGCACTTCGTGAGGCGAGCCACGATGTCTAATTGTAACAGTGATCATTCAGTCGAAAACACCTTCCTGACCAGGCTGACGCTTTCTCACAACAAGCTTACAACAATTCCTGCGAACATTTCTGACTTGGTCAACCTTCAGGTATAATATCTGGATGTGAATGATATATAACCGTTATTATATTAGGTTGTCACGTATGTAACCCGCCAATGGTCTTTCTCGTCCTCTATCTCTCTTCAAAACGGTGGTACCTCCTGTCCACAATTATCATAAGCACCCCTCATCAGACTACCTACGATCACTATCACAGGTCTCTGCTGCAGTTGGGACCTTTGGCGCGATTTTTCAAAGTGACGCCATTTCCTGCATTTTGACCCTTCCGCGAACATTTTACTCTCTCCTATCTCGGAGA
>JACMIF010002827.1:0-11222 GCA_014805445.1 Diplogasteroides magnus
CTCGTTTTCAGACATTGAGATGTTGATTTTTGAACTCAGCGCCCTCGGCTTAGTCAGATGTGGAAGTTTGAATGGGGGTCAATTTTTGACTATGTGCCAATTTTTCTCAGGACGGCCATTTTTCGGAAACAAATGCCTATAATTTTGTCGGTTTTGCGTTTCAAGGGTCGCTCTCAACTGCAAAAAGTCTTATCTCGTCGACACGATCAAGAATCACTATACTTTTATAGGGTTTGGACGCCTAGGAAAAAAGTTAGATTTTCCGAGTACGAACTTCGCCGAATTTTCCTACCTCTCAAACTCATTTTCATATATTGAGATATGAATTTTTGAACTCAGCGTCCTCGACTTAGTCAGTGACAAAAGTTTCAGATAGGGTTCACTTTTTGCTGTGCCAAGCCTCTGTTCAGTATCTCACTCCAGTCAGATATTGTCTCATAGGTATTCACCACTTTTTGTTTTGGTCATAACTTTGCTCAATGTTATCGAATCTCCATGAATTTTTTTGGCAATACTTAACCACATAACTGATTTCTGCTTAATTGGACGACTCTGTACCTCGAGTGGCCGCCTCCCCATAAATCGGAGAGTCATGGGGTTTCAAAACATTGCCATTTTGCCGTAAGGGGTCCAAAAATTTTTTACTGAAGGTATTTCACTAAAAATCTTAGATTCAGATTCAGATACCTCAGGAGTGAGAGAGTAGGGGGTGAACAGAAAACCAATTGTGGGTGAATATACGACCAAGTGGGGGTGAATCTATGACCAATTTTCGCTGTGGGTGAATCAAAAAAGTTTTGGTCATAGATCACCCACGGCGAAAATTGGTCAAAAGCTTCACCCCCACTTGGTCGTATATTCACCCAACAATTGGTTATCTATTCACCCCCGGTCATGTCATATTACCGCAAAAACTGAATAGAAAGGCACGATACACAATCACGCATTGCACAATTTTAAACATACATACTATTGCTCTTGTATTCGTTTATTCACCCGCAATTGGTTATCCATTCACTCCCGGTCATATCACATTTATGGAATGGAATCCTACCATAAGTGCATTTTTGGTGTGTTCAAAAGTATGTTTACTAACGTGTTTGATTCATCAATGCCAAGAAGTTTAGATGCAGTCCTTCAAGGAAGAAACCCCTGTAAATAGCCGCCCTTTCCCTCTTCATGTCGCAGTGCACTGCGCAAGCGTGCTTTGTTCACATCAAAAGGCATGTCGAAACGCGTCCAGATGTGTCAGCGTACATTGCGACCAGTTTCTTCCGTTTCGCCTTTACACCTTAAGCTCTCCCCTCTATTCCTTCTCCCATTTTAGTGATATGGAAGAAAACAATGCAAACGACTTGCGCGTCTCTCTTCGAACGGACAGGAAACAGAAAGCAAGCTGAAGTGCATTCATCAGTCGTCAAATTCCCTCGGAGCGGTTGTCTCTATCATGTAATGGACAACTGCTCTGAGCGAATAGACGACAGAAGAATGCACTTCTGCTTGCTTTCCGTTTCCTACTAACTGGCATATAAATACTAGGCTTTTAAAAACAAACGTGTAAACCAAATATTTGACCGTTGCTAAGGCATCACGATATTTCGTGCTGAAATGTTTGATTTCTGTACTGTTTGGTTCAAACGTTTGGTCGTGAGCGAGAAAATGCAAACGGTTTAATTTTCACCAAACCTTGGAACGGAACCAAACGTTTGGTTTTTATTTGCATGCATGCACTCCCTTCATAATGAGCGAGTCTCGCTCATTTCTCGCGAGACTCGCTCATTATGAAGGGAGTATATGCAAATAAAAACCAAACGTTTGGTTCCGGTCAAACGTTTGGTGAAAATCAAACCGTTTGCACTTTCTCTTTCACGACCAAACGTTTGAACCAAACAGTACAGAAACCAAACATCTCTGTTGAAAAATGAAGCCAAATGTTTGGGTACCCCAAACCGTTTGGTTTTCAAAGCCTAATAAATACCACATATAGGTCAGGGAAGATAGGTACATGTTTATCACAGGGAATATAATCAAAACGGAAGATAGAGCAATTAGCATTTATCTGTTATCTAATTCACTCGGATCGGTTTTAGACAACCGGTCCGATATGAGCATTGAATGAGGCCACGTGGTTGACCTAGGAATAGGTGATCATAAGAGGCGATGCCAGGAGGAGGGAACGACTTATGGACTGCCTTTTGTCTGTGCTCTCATTCGAACGGTCGTGAATTGATTCAGATATTGACAGCCGTTCATTTCAAGCGGATGTCTTTGCGAAGGGAGAGACGACCGCTAGTAATAAAGTTAGACGAATAGAAATGAACGGCTGTCAACATCTGAGTCAATTTTTTTTGAGTTCAATAAACGTGTTACTGCCATTTTGCAGAACTTTCAAGTGTAAAACAGGAAGATAGCAAATTTTTTTTTTAATTTCTTGATTTCTTGGTCGTTTCTTGGTTTTTTTCTCTGTGTTTCTTGGACCAAGAAAATTTTTTGAAAACTTTTCTTGGCCCAGCCCTGCTCATGATCCGCATGGCGTAATTATTCACCTCAGAATTATGGCGCAAACGTCGAACTGAAATGAGACTGAGTCGTATCTGTCCATTTCACCATAACGGCGCTCCTGTCTGTTCCTGTGTTTCACACGAGTTTTCATTCCTTGTAAGCACTCCATCCAAAGCAGTTGTATCCCTCACTTTTGTTGTCAACTGCGACACTCTTGACCTTTTACCATAATGCATGAGTCAACAAGCGATGGACTTCTTCCTCACGAGGAAAGAGGCACGTTGTTTTTGCCTTTCAAAAGCCACATGTTCAGTTATATTTTCCTTCTTCGAAATTGATTATGGCTGGCATATAGAAATTGATTACAGTATGCATTGTGGGGTTATGTTTTAAGACTTCAATTTATTTGAGTAAATACTCTCAGTAAACCATAATCCTAAAAATAGTCAAACTGCCAACCATACTTTGGATCCCAATGATGTTGATTGACGTAATTTTCGCACGAGTTCCAGTTCTTATTTTGTCTTGTGGCTTTCTAACAGAATTTTTTTTGTATGGAGTTCGATGGTTTTCCCATTCTGCCGCCAGAACTTCAAATTCAAGCGTTTTCTCATCTTCCAACTGCAGAATTAAATTCTTTGCGTTTAACGTGCAAGCAGCTAAATAATCTTGTTGATGGAAACGCAAAGAAATTATACAGGTGCTACTTTTTCTAGTGCGGCTAGAAAAATGGTTCGTTGTGAAATTGAATTGAATACTATATTTTGAAAGTTTTTTGATGATCATCAATGTTTTTAGCAGGAGATTGGTGGACATTCGATTGGTCATGGACAATGATCTGTTTCTCCGTTTCTCCGTATATTCCTCCAAGTTCGAATACAAATTCACATTTGACGGAACGCTAACGTGCACGGGAGTCCATGTTAGAATAGTTCCCGCCAGCAGACAATCTTATCTTGACGAAATTGATGGAAAGGCCGAATTTCTGAGAGAAGCATGCATCAATTCTACGTTGAAGGATATCTTTGAGAGGATTACGGAAAGGTTAGGTTTATTACAAATGAAAAATAATGTGATATTCCCCGAGCACCCGACTCGCCGTGTATGGTGAATTAGGCAAATCTCACTCACCATACAATTGGCAACTTTTCAGGTGCGGCGGGCTCAAACTTACTTTGTACGGTGTTTTGTCGCCTGATCGACTCGAGATGCTCGGTCCTCTGCTTCCCCTCACTCGTGAAATAGAGCTGCATTGCACGATAGAACGCATTCCAAAGGACGTGATGTATTCAAAGCTCATAGCACCTGAGCGACGACTGGACTTGGGTATCCCATTTCTCAAATGTATGCCAAACATCGTGGATAATGCATTCTGTCATGGTGAGCCGATGAGAAAGCATTCATACAGAAAAAAATACTGCCATTTCCCCCCCCCCACCAATTCGTCGTCATTTTTCTCCGCTGCGCGGTTGTCCATGAGAGAATGGGACAACCGTGCCGCGGAGAAGAATGACTACAAATGGGGGGGGGGGAAATGGCAGTATTTTTTCTGTGTGTTCACTTTGAAAAAAATGTTCTTCCATCTTTTGAAATATTCGGAAAATGGGAGGCGATTATGTGGCTTCATTCTGAAATTCCCGTCCCTTTGACCTGTAATTATCGAAGAACAATTACGAGATTCAGATGCCGGTACGGGATCCATGATGATTTTTGCTGCTTCTAATACTCCGCTTTCGTTGACGAACGAGCAACTTCTCACTCTGGTCAAAAGAAGAGATCTCTATGAACTCCGCATTCACTGTGCCGTAGGACCAAGTCTCGAGGCAATTAGAGCAGCAGCCCAGGTTGGACAGAATTCATTTTAAAAAATGGTGTAAGTTGGACTTTTTAACTTTCATTTCGTCATTGTTACGAGGCAGTATTTTTCGGTCCAGATAAAAACGACCTTGGCGTGAGCGGGTGGGAAACTTTCGAATTAAATTCTTATGTATTTTTTCCGGGAAGTGGGTATGTGCACCCCCAATGAACGTGGTGTTGGGATTTGATCTGAAAAATATGGCAATCGTTTTACAGATGAATTACGTTATTATCACAGATCTTCTGACAGACTGAATCATGCCTCCCGACAGCACTTATGCCAACCCATAATGAAAAAAATTTCCCTGGCTAAGTCGACCACGCTGATCACGATGGCGTACTTCATTTGCCACAAAAATTGGCCATACATTAGGAGTGACCATGAGGAAGTTCCAGAACAATTTTGAAGAACGGTTGTATATGCAAATTTTTTGTTAATTGCAAGTTGCAACTTTGTATTGGGTGTCTGAAATAACAACTTTTTTGAATTCTCCATATCAAGAACCATATACAGTAATTTTTTCAGCTCGAAAAATTATGGGTTTTAAACCGCTATACAGTGGAAAATGAATGTCCGTTTCGATGAACGCATTTTATCTACATCTTTCTCGCGGATCGGTTGTCTGTTGCCTGCCAGAGAGAAGAACGAACCGGAGGGAACAGATGAGAAGAGTACAACTAGTGATGATTTCTATCGGACATTGGCCACTGCGATGTCCGAATCCATGCAAATAAAGTCCGATAGCGACACTCTACTAGGGCAAAGGACTAGCCAGAAACTTTCCAAGTTTTTGGCTTATCTGTATAACAGCCTAAAACCCATAATTTTTCGAGCTGAAAAAATTACTGTATGTGGTTCTTGATATGGAGAATTCAAAAAGTTGTTATTTTTGTGGGCAAAATGCGAATATTTTTCAAGACACCCAATACAAAGTTGCAACTTGCAATTAACAAAAAATAGCATATACAACCGTTCTTCTAAATTGTTCTGGAACTTCCTCATGGTCACTCCTACCATCTCAGTGCATCAAATAGCCACAGAAATCCTTCAAAAATTAGGAAATATGAAAAATGCCCTGAGGACATATAAAATGTATGGCCAATTTTTGTGGCAAATGAAGTACGCCATCGTGATCCGCGTGGTCGACTTAGCCAGGGAGATTTTTTTCATTATGGGTTGGCAAAGGTGCTGTCGGGCCCTCCTATGCATTGCGCTCCGTTCTCTCAGAAGATCTGTGTTATGTTTGATCGAGCTTCAATATCATTCAAAGGGCACTTTCTGCAGCAAATTGTTTTCCGATAATTTCACTTATTGAGTGCGCCTTCTACAGTAACGGAGAAAAAACAAGTCGGCTTTGAAAAATCGGGCGGTTCCTTGATTTTTAAAGCGAGTTATGCTCGATCAAACACAATGACGAAATTCATCTGTAAGCGAATCCATTAAACAAGCTTTGAGAGGGGTCCGGGAACATTGTTCCTATTCCACTTTTAAACGGAACTTTGTTCCTATTTGACCTACTTCCAATGGGAACATTGTTCCTATTCTTTTGGAACTTTGTTCCTATTTTTTTGGAACTTTGTTCCTAATGCATAAAATGACCACTGGCATATTCATTGCAACAGTTTTCTTTACGCTCACTATGGGATTGCCACTGGACCTGAGATTGCAACTGTTTTCTTTACTCGCAACTAATCATGTATTAATACAGAGCAACACTTAGTTGTTTATCCATAACTTTGCTCAAAATGGTCGAATCGTCCTGAAATTTTTTTTAGGAGTTCCCAACGAATACTAATACAACATCTGTAAATGACGTGATCCGGTCTAGGGTTTCTAAATCGGTATTCAAATTCATTTCTGATTTTTTTCATTCTCCGCGGAGCTGTTGTCCCTACTAGCGATAGACAACTGCTCCACTTATCAGGGTGCAAATTATGGGAGGAAGAAGAAGGATGAAAGGAGCGAGTGGGGAGTATATTGGTGTGCAACTGACGAGAACCAGACGATATTCTGGTTGTCCCGTGTCCCAAATATCATTGATTATATTGGACGCGTCGTTGAAGGCGAAGACGTTCTCAAGCAAAACCATGGTAAAGAGTTCGTGTTGAAAGGATATGGGGTCGTTGAATGAGTACATTCTTATGTATTTGCATATATGGATCTTGTGAAATGACAATTTTGAAATCTTGGATAGATTCAGATGTTCTAAAAGTAATCGTATGGCTCTGAACATGTGCGCTAAAATTAGCAGCCGTTGACAGCCCAAGTGTCCATTCCATCATTAGAGAGCTGAAATAGCTGATGCTGCTGTTGTCCATCTTTCGTTTAGATTGAGCTTCAATCGTGTATGGTGGATGTTTTTTAAGCCGATAATTATAATGGGGTAGTCCGTCAACTTCGACTTACGGTTGTTATAGTCTTTCATGCAATTTCTTTCAAGGAATTGACCCATTCGCATATTTTCGTTCACTGTATTCGCATTTTGAACTTTTTATCGGCGCCCCTATATATTTTTATTATTCCCACGGTATGCTCTACACTCTGGCGGAGTTTGGTCACGATAGGACCATTTTGAAAAAAAATGGCATTTTTTGGCACTTTGCCGTCAATAACTCAGTGGAGAAATTATTTTGGGTGCCAATCTGTAGGCAATATGTTGCTCATATATTATTTGTGTATGCATGATTTTAGGGAGATATGGGAACCACTTTCAAAGTTTTTACGAATTTTTTTCCTGACTTTGATGTCATGCGGAGCGCCAAATGGGTCTCATTTCGTCCGTTGTTCTGGCCTCACAGGTGAACCAGAGCGGTATCACGCCGTGCATGCGTATGCCTAATAGTCAACTATAAGTAGCCACATTGAATAGAACATATCATCAATGATAGAGAAAATAGTTAATTTTAAACCCCCGGTTTGAGAAAAACCACTTGAGATAAATTCGCATATTCAGGCACTCACCGCATCTTTGTGGCTACACCAGTGAACCTGGTAAAAATCCTGTGCAATATGCTACTGAAGTACTATCCACTGCTGAAAAGGTTCGACCTTCGTCAAAGCCTGCTTCTTGCTGTAGAAAATCCCAAACATGTCATCTCGTCACCGAAATTTCGGAAAAATGAAACAAATAACTATCATAACTCGGGTTTAAGTTGATTTAAAAAGTTCAGGTTCGCGCCAAAAATTTTCTCAAAAAAAACTCTTTCAGAATTGATACTAAAAGTCATAGGTCATCGGGAGCGATTTTTGGGTCATTTTTAGGTCATTCAGGCACTCACCGCCTCTTTGTG
This sequence comes from Diplogasteroides magnus, assembly GCA_014805445.1. Classification (NCBI taxonomy): domain Eukaryota; kingdom Metazoa; phylum Nematoda; class Chromadorea; order Rhabditida; family Diplogasteroididae; genus Diplogasteroides; species Diplogasteroides magnus. The sequence goes on from JACMIF010002827.1 coordinate 7,651, forward strand.
ACTAAACCAGTGAACCTGGAAAAAATCCTATGCAATGTACTACTGCAATCCAATGCCGGTATGCGCGTCCATCGGTAAAGCCTGGTTCTCGCTGTATAAAATTCCAAACATGGCTCCCCGTAAGTTTTCAAGCCGGGGGGATGAAAAAAAATTTTAGAGACCTATTTTTTTCTGACTCCCCAGGTGATGGCGAAAAAGTGGGTCCTATCACGCTCTTCAAAAAATCACACCCACCATTTCTTCTTGTAGGTGACGAGGGGAAAAACTAACGGTAGTTCTTTTGTTCACTCGTCAAGGGCTCTCGAACGATACATATTAGGATCAAAATTCCATACCCGGTCCAGACCATCCCCTTGTCAGTGTAGAAGAATAATTGGTCAATTTTGATTTCATTTTTGCCTACGGGAGCACTGAATCAGTCAGAAACACCAAAAAGCAACTTTCCCGGTTAGTTTTCAAAAAACCCTCTGCCCAGCACTAGACACAACAATTGAAGGCAATATTTTCAAATAATTCCATTTCTTGGGCACACAATGTATTAGGGATAATTTTCAAATGTTTTACTTCAGTATTCATAGAAATTGCGACCAATGATTGCGATTGCGATTACTGTTGCTCAGCCAAACAATGGAAAATAAAGAGCAAAGAAAAAGTAGACAAGCAAAACAGCGAATTTGATATAAAAATTAAATGAAATCATTTATTTATTCAATTCCACTTCGTATTCCTCGATGATCCAGTCGTGGTCATCCGGGTGGATCTGAATAGTTTACATGGTTCTATGCGCTTGAGAAATGGAGAAAAAACACTAATCGATGAGAAAGTCATCATGTAATGTCGTAAACTTGCAAATACACACAGATGAACATGTATGAAGCTATGTTTTCTGTTCATAGATATGAAATGAACTGAACATGCCTCTTTCACGTGTTTCTTGAACTCCTCTTCATCGTTAAATGTCGTTGGACAAACTGGGCACTCAACAATTGAGGCAGATGATTTTGACATGTCCTGAATGAGTTCTTTTGTATACTGATTTGAGATAGAAAATGCCATCATTTGGTTAAACTATTTAAAGTTTTATGGCACTGAAGACGCAGAGGATTTTTGCTCTATGCACAACATTAGCCCATGACATCTTTTTCATTCGAACCTCAAGCAAGTCATAAATGTCCAAAACTAGATATTTTGTATTGATTGAACAGATTGTGAGAGCGCGAATATTATTAATTTCTCAATGTTTACATGAACTTCATCGACTGCCACTCTCTGCTCCCACTGTTGTCTTCGGCACAGTCGGAGATTGTGCACCTGAAACACTTTTACAAGGATTTCACCATATCAGAATTAGGGTTTCTAAATCGTAGTAATGTTAATTCATTCGCTTCGTTCAATCTCGGCATTTCCTAATTCGTCTTATTTCCGCGGTGCGGTTGTCTCTATATTTGCTAGACAAGGGTGTCGCTGTAAGTGACTTTAGTGCATGTATAATAAAAATTGTCATTCGTCTAACCTCCGTGGAGCGGTTATCTCTCTCATGTGATAGACAACCTCTTCGCGGGGATTAGACGAATAACAATCGCATTTTACAAGTCACAATTAGCGACACCCTACACCTATCGTTATATTGAAGAAGACAAAGGAGGAATTGTTGCCACTCGCCTTTATGCAGTGAAGGAACAATGCACTCGGTGTTTTGAAGATTGTCGAGCAAGTAGGACAGCGATATCGGAATCCTTCCTCTTTGTGTTCCTGAATATTCAATCCAATTCATTGTTTACTAAAATAAAAATTTTAAATTATTATTTTATACTCTGGAATCTAGGGTGTGACATTGGTGAATAAAATGCAAGTTTCCTGGCTGTACGCATCAGTGACTCATTCCCTCACTCATCATAAACATCCAGTCGTAATGAGTGAACAGACGAGTACGTTGCACCTTATTCCCGAATGCGACACCCTACTAGAATCAGTTTATGACCGTATGTCGCCCTTCCGTAAGGTATTTAGATGAATGGAATATCATAGAGCATTATTATCCTTGAAATACTTACCAGACACATCTTTCGCAATCGTTCCACATCTTCATCGCTCGCCAGAATTTCGAACGCATCCATTCCACGCACTGTGTTGACGGAAATCCCACAGGACTCGAAATGTTCAGATATATTGCTTTCTATTGGTGAAAATATGTCGCTGTTTCTAAGGACCTAAGAAATTAAAAGGAATAATGGTAAATATTTAGAAGATTGTAAAATATCAAAAACACGTTATGCTGGAAAACATTTTTAAAAATGAATTAGTTATTATTATATTAGCTATGAAGTGAAAGTCAGTCTCTATATATTGAGCGCGAAACATATTCAAAATCATGACTAATGATTAGAGAAACGACGAAATAGCACGCAAACAAGAGAGAGCGTAGGACGAATTTGAGAGAAATTTCGTACCCAGTATATCAGTTCAATTTACACGAATAATAATAACTTACCCGTCTTACATGCTGGAACCAGATGGCGTAATTAATGCACGGACGGGCTGGTGTTGTGAATCTAAAATAATATTTTTATTGTAATAAAAATTATTTATGTCCGATGCGATCTTCAAATTCTTGTGTGAACAAAATTGTTCCTCTACTTGACGCAGCAAATATTCTCTGGAAAAATAAGGCTTACGAATCTGAGATGATCTCGTAGTGTCGATACAGTGGTGAGAATTTGCTGACATTCGGAGCAGCGATAGATTGCGTTGCTGGCTGGCAAGCGCTTAGCCGCGGGCTGAATTAGTGGAATCTACTGAATAAGGCTCAAAATATGGTTTCGCTCATGGAAGTACTGGTCTCACTAATCTCCTTAAAACTAATCAACCATAAAATAGTAATAAAAGGAAATTGAACATACCTGATCTTCAACATCAGCTTCACTGTTCACTCTCTTCATATTTCAAACAGAGTCGCTTCTGAATTTGCGGGTCATTAGTGTGGAAACAATAACCTGATGTTATTATTGCACAACAATAGTTGTGCAATAATAACATCAGGTTATTGTGGTAACTTCAACGTATCTATTCGAATGAGGTATCTAATGTGTAATAAATTGACATTTGCGTTGTGTCTGTGCATGTCAATCGATATGCCCTGAGGGCATGCCTTCCTCTCCTCTCTCCCTTGACCTGCAGTTCTATTTAATACTAAATGCTAGTAGGTTAATCAAATCTCGCGTGTATAGTGATGGATTAATAATGGATCACGAGTGTGCTCGAATTTCACATTCTGCAATATTCTGTTTTCCATTATGTTTACACACATATGATGCGATTTTTTTTACAAAGAATTTTCTCGAGAGGACCGAATAAAGTAAATGTATCTAGTTTCCACCTAAAAGATTGAATACAAGCGTAATCATTTGAAGACTGCGAACACTTTATGCATTTGATGACTAGACTATGATCAAGGAATATAATAGAGGGCGGGCAAGAGAAATGAGAATCAGAAGAAGAGATCGGAAGTAGAGAAAGAATCAGTCAAGCGATTCATGTCTCAGCGAGATGCGTTTGGTGTTTATCGTTAAACA
>JACMIF010002828.1:0-16493 GCA_014805445.1 Diplogasteroides magnus
GCTGAGTTAGGACGAATGAAAGAGTGCCGAAAATGGGTCGAAAACGCACGAGTTCGAAAAATCGACCAATTTTGAAAAATCGCGCCGCTGCTCTTTTTCGCGGCAGAAGATCATGATGGCGGCAACGAATGAGATCTTTAGTGGGGAGTATATGATAATTATGGGCAGTGGCTAATATCAGGCTGGGCGAAGATAATCGATGTTAAATCAGATATATCAGAACTTATGCGCCAACCTAATACTTGTCCGCAATACAAATGAATTTGAATGCTTTATATAGCGTTTTGTCAAATCTCTCGCTTTTAGTCAATTAAATAAATTTTTGACCTTTCTCGCCCTCTCCCACTTCGTGAGATTTATTAGATATTACATCCTATTATATACGAAACTATCTTTTTTTTAGAAATGAGAAGCCGAACGCTTCTTCGGAATACTGTCGCTTGGACACGCTTGCTGAACAATCAAGGAGCTAAAGCACTTTTCTCAACGCCTGCTGCAGAAGTTGGCCCATCATCGCGAAGAGATGAAGGTTTCGGATATTTCTGGGAAACGTTTTAAAACAAAATTTGAATTTAGATATACCAGGGCTACCGAATTTTAAGCATATAAGTGCTAAGAAAAGGTTGGATAAGATAATACCACCACCCAGTTTTACTCATGAGTATGTATTGCCTGAAGAGATTGACGGAAATGGACGAAAAGGTGATAGAGCTTTCATTATTAGTGTTAACTCTTATTTAGTTCTGCTGATAACATATGGCTGTCAAATGAATGTGAATGACATGGAAGTCGTTCGCAGTCTTCTACTCAAAAGTGGATATGTTGAGACTATGAAAGTGGATGATGTAAGTTTTCATACTGTCGCTAATGGGGCGTTATTGACAGCCGTCCATTCCTAGCGGTTGTCTATGAGAAATGCGAGGCGACTGCTAGGAATGTAGTTAGACTGCTAGGAATGGACGGCTGTCAATAACGCCCCATTAGCGACACCCTACTGTATACTGACTGATACATGTATATTTAGGCTGAAGTAGTTCTTTTGATGACTTGTTCTATTCGCGAAGGTGCAGAACAAAAGATTTGGAGGGAGCTTCGTAGACTAAAAGGAATGCAACGTCGATCAATGATAGTCGGAGTGCTGGGTAATAAGTCAAACTTAAGTAACGTATCTTTTAAACGTTTATTTTGAAGGATGTATGGCTGAGCGTGTTCGACACACTCTTTTGGAAAAAGACGACTTGTGCCAGGTATCTCCTCTTTTATTATCCTTACCGTTATCCTATTATTGGGTAAGCGAGCCAGGGAAGATGGCTCCGAGGACTCCCCATTCCGATTTGCGTCGGATAACAGGCATAAGCATATTTCACGCACTATTATATGCAGTGTGTGAAACATATTATATTTCGGGATCACGAATTTTGCGCATAGATACTTCTGCACAAGACATCTTAGCTCAAGACACTTCCGCGCAGGCCATTTCCTCACAACTCATTACTCTTTCCGTTTTATTTTCATGAAATACTACCAACATGAAAGTTGATGCTCTTGACGAAATATACAACTTTGCTGTTTATGACAAAACGTGAAAATGAAAACTAAACGAGTTTTTCCAGAACGGCATTTGAAGCTACCGGAACACTTTAACCCAATAATAATGAAATGACACTAATGTCGATTTCACTCAGTTATGGCGAACTTCGAAAATTTTACATGTGATCTCATCACATTCAAATCGAACTCCCCCCGGCATCGTCCTCGTTTTTCATCTTCATTTTAAAATTTAAAACTCTGTCGTAGCTCAATTCTGGTAATATCAATTGCAACGGGCACTATCGCGTTAAAGGGATGCTGCATTCTGGAACCGGAGTTTTGGAACTATGATATTCTGCAACCGGACCCTTTATTTCACTAGAAATTCAAACCGCAATCTTGATTGTGCTATTACGGTAGGTTACTGTAGCCTCGGATACGGATCTCATGTTACGGTTGAATTTCTACAGCGAAATAAAGAGTCCGGTTCCAGGATGTCACACCCACCTATCCTTTAAGGTGGTGGCCGGTCCTGATTCATATCGTGATCTTCCTCGTTTACTCGCAGTCTCTCGTCATGGACAGAAAGCACTCAATATACAACTTTCACTCGAAGAAACCTATGCAGATGTTTCTCCCGTTAGAATGGATCCAGAGGGTAAAAGTGCTTTCGTGTGAGATATCTCAACATTTTGCTTTAATCTCATTATATGTTATAGTTCGATAATGCGTGGATGTGATAACATGTGTACATATTGCATCGTTCCTTTTACCCGTGGAAGAGAACGATCTCGTCCAATTGATTCAATTCTCGAAGAAGTTCGATCTCTTAGTCATCAGGTAGTCATTTTCATTGTAACAATCACAAAAGTTGTATCAGGGAGTTAAACAAGTAATTCTATTGGGACAAAATGTTAATTCATATCGTGATTCTTCTGAATCTTCTATATCTTGGGGATCGAATACTTGTACAGCTCCTGGTTTCTCCACTGTGTACAATCCAAAGACTGGTGGCAGGTGATCTTTTTCAAAATAATACATACATTTCCGTCTACGTTTCTTTTTTTTCAACTCATCCTTGTATGGTTGTTTATTACTGGGTGTCTGACATACCTTTTCTACAAAAACAGCGGTATATTTTATTTATTTATTATTGAAAAATAATGATCAGAACGTTCGTGACGCTTCTTGATCATGTATCAAGAGTGGATCCAGAAATGCGCATTCGATTCACTTCTCCTCATCCAAAAGATTTCCCCTTGGAAGTATTGCAATTGATCAAGGAAAGAGACAATATCTGCAATCAAGTGAGAAGAAGAATGATTACTGTTGAATACGAATGATTTAGATTCATCTTCCTGCTCAATCAGGAGATGATGGAGTATTAGATGCAATGGGAAGGGGATACAATAGAGAAACTTATCTTAAACTTGTTCAAGACATTCGACATCTTATTCCTGGTTTGTATCCATTCATATTCTCACGGACTTCCATCATTAACTTTGCAGATGTGTCGTTGACTTCTGATTTTATTGCTGGTTTTTGTGGAGAGAGTGAGGAAGGACATGAGAAGACACTTAGTCTTATTCGTGAGGTTATTCTTGTCTGACAGTCATGATATTGTTGTATATTTGTCATTGAGGTTGGATATTCATTCTGTTATGTCTTCCCTTATTCAATGAGAGAAGGAACTCGGGCACATAGAAGATTGATTGATGATGTCCCTCATGAAATCAAAAAGAGAAGACACCAAGAATTGGCAAACACTTTCCGTCAACTATCTCTCAGGTCAGTTTGATTGATATTGTCTTGATTGAAATATGATTTGCAGTTTGAACATGTCTCGTATTGGTGAACGACATCTGATTCTTGTGGAGGGTACATCTAAACGTTCACATACTGCAGTGACAGGAAGAAATGATAGGGGAACTACAGTAATTGTGGAAAAGGAAGGACAAATGATCATTCCAGGGGATTACATTGTCGTAGAGGTTGGTAATCATTTGAAGGAAAGAATCGATAGACTCTGATTACAGATCACTGGCGCTTCTTCTCAAACTATGAAAGGAAAATTCATTGGACATTCATCTATTAGGGAGTTAAATTCTTCGACTTAATTTGAACGGAGGAGAAATTCGAATATGAAAGTTTCTGAAAGATATTAGGAATATAGTCCCATTTACGAAACCCTACCAATAGCTATTGAAATTAGCATAGACTTGATTGATGTCCTGAATGTTTGTGGAATTCACGACCAATTTGCTCACAATTATAAAATTTTCCATCATTGTTTTTAAACCTTTGTTTTTTCTGAAAGCCTCGAATAAACTTATTGTTAGTGATTGGTATGCATGAAATGTTACAATGTTCTCAGCGAACATCAACCCATGTCATTCCACTCCACTGGATCAGCTAAAAAATTTGCGCTATAACATTCTCGATAGCGGAAGGGGGCAATTCGCAACTTTGACCAAAGATCAATTTTTCAAGAAAAAGAAAATTGAACTTTGGTCAGTTCATTTGAAGAAGTGTGCCAGCCAGTGGAGACGGTTGAGAGAGCATAATTCAAAAGAGGAGAGTTTCCAAGTGATGAGAAGACTGTTGAGTATTGTTAGTAGGGTGTTGTAAATGGGACTATATTGACAGCCGTCATGACTAGTGGTGGATACGAGCCGAAAACACGACCGGGCGATTATAGAGGAAGAAATGATATATTTTTGGATCGGCTGTCAATATAGTCCCATTTATGACACCCTAATTGTTAGCCTATCTCCCCATCCGGGATACTCAATTGAGTTTCAATTTCTTTTTTCTTTTTTTAAAATTCAATTTCTGTTCCCAGGGCAATGTCATCCTGCTGCATTCTCTTCTCATTCATTTATTACATGTACCCGTAAAGTAGACAACAACTATTATATAGTAATAATGAATATTTAGTTAAGATTAGCAGTGCTTTCTTTGTCGAGATGACTTTCTCCTTCTGATCTGGCCACTTCTCCATCCTGAATGACAAACATTGACATACTTCATATCTGAATGACTCACCGTTCCGTACGTGTAATAGTTGGGTGCCAGTTCATACAACCATTCCTGTTCAATTACAGACACATCTCGAATTGATTCTGCTGTCACTTCAGAGAAAACAACCCTGAATAACATATGAAGAGTCATACGAATCATGAATCTTACCACTTAGGATAGTCCTTCTTATACATAATAGTTGATCCCTTGTGAACGTTGAATGCTATTTCACCTGCCACTGTGTGATATTTACCATCATAGTGATAGTAACATGCCTGTAAATACATTAAATGTACGAAAGAGATGAGAAGAGACTAACTTGAGAGAAGAATCCCTTCACTAGACATCGTCTAATCTTTTCTGTCTCTCCAATCAATCCTCTACAGCTCACAATTGGCAATTCCAATTTCTTGAGCATTCTTAATAGTTGTGCCCTGACAGAAACTGCTCTCTGCAGTCCTCGATAGTTGATGTAATGTTCTGAGCACCACTTGCCAGAACTGCCATTCTACATAACAATACATATAAATAACTAATTGCAATGAATAATAACCTTAATGAAAGCACCATATACATTTAGATAAGTGAGATGATCTCCTTCTTCGACCGCGAACTTTCTCTTTATCACCTCCTGAAATGTATCCTTGAAGGTGAAAGTTGGTAATGAATCCGAACAGCTTTGTGTCTTTCTCTTTGAGGAGTGGAGAACACTTCTTGAATTTGGAGCATAGCCAGAATTGTTGCTATTTCATCACTACAACCAAATTCAGCTGCAAATAAATGAATTGGAAGATAGTAATAATGAAATGATACGTGAAGAAAGAAGACATTTGGCATGCATCGGAGAAAGAGGCAATTCACACAAATGAATGCCCAATGGAGTAAGAGATGATGAAGAGTCAATTGCTTCCACTGCATACAACAACTCAAGGGCACTAATGATTGATTCTGCTGGAGGGCGCTCAATCAAGAGGATTACGGTAGGAGACTATGAAAAACATACTGAGAGATAGTGGAAACGATGAACATTCTGAACTCCAAGTGCCTTCAGTTGTAGAACCATGGAAGCGAGATGACATCTTTGGATCTCAGGAACAGTGTTCGATCGCAATTTATGGTATTGATCTTCTGAAGTGCCAAAACGGTTTTTCTAGTATTTTTTTATACATATGACGTTCTGGTGTCCAGGGCGTGTGCAACCGTTATTGGACATCAAAAAATGGTGGCACCATTCTTGGACCGGGTGAAGTCATATTTCAAAAAAAGGTGATGACAGTGATCGGGCCGTCCAAAAATTTAGTACCGTTACAGTAAAAAGGGCTTTACTATCCGTACGCCTCTTAACTTTAGCGTCATACATATTTTACTTTAGAAAAACTGTGAATAAACTGAATGTGACCCATATAGATAAGTATTAGGATGTACAAAGTATACCGTACCCGTGTACATTCTGTATGCCTTTCCCGGTCGTATTCTTCCCGCCCTTCCTGCCCTTTGATCAGCTGCAGCCTGAATATTGTCTCATTCAATTGGAATGAGTTTGATCAACCTGTGATACAGGAACTCTCATCAGAACTTCCGAAGAACATTTTGTATGAAGAGCACGTAGCTTAACGAATCCACAGTCAATAACTGAAAACAACAAAAGACAATAACTGATCCAACTCAGAGGCAATGTTAACGTCACGTCATTTTGATATTTTGGACAACATTTTGAATGAACGTTTCCATAGCTTTATAACGTCACGGTTATCCGAGAGAAAAAAAACGACTTGTCGAGTTTCTTGCAGTACATATATGTAGATCGGTTACCATATCCAATTCCGGGAATTGTAACTGATGTCTCTGCAATATTTGTTGCAACTACGACTTTCCTCGTACCGTGAGGAGTCGAATCGAATGCTTTCATCTTAAGCAACGAGCTCACATAGAATGGATAAACTGCAGGACTAACCTGCTCTCTGTGCGGCAATCCTCCATACAATGGCACAATCCACATTTTGTCACAGTTCTTAAGTCCCTTAGTTTCTTCCCGAAGGATGCGTGACACTTCTTCTACCTTCATATCATCATTCTATATAAAAATATTTAATTTCATTCCTTACTTCATCCATTCCAGTAAGGAAAGCAAGAATATCGCCTGTCGATTCATTCTTGTGGATATCTATCACTGCATCTGCTGTTCCTCTTACATAATCCGGTATTCCTCTCAAAGACCCTTTTATACAGTATACTCTCAGAGAATGGACTGACGTTTTAGTATAGAATATCTGTACTGGATGTGTCCTTCCCTCAACTGAGATGACAGCCGAAGTTTGCTTTTCGGGATCTTCAGATTCACTCATCTCGAAGAAGTCTCGAAAGCGCTCAATCAACACTATGAGTATGAAAATAATAGAGAAATCACCTCAGCATCCAATGTTGCTGAACTGACAATTATTGTGAGATCATTTCTAATTGATATTATCTTTCTGAGAAGACCAAGAAGAACATCTGTATTGGTTGTCCTTTCATGAGCTTCATCCACCAATAATACACTAACATGATGGTTATGATGGTCATGCAGAGTCATAATACCTGTACTTTGAAAGGAGAGGATCACTCATGAGCTCTCTCAGAAGAATTCCATCTGTCATAAACTAAACATGTATAATGTCTCGTCCACTTTGACTATGCCCACCTTGATCTTAGTCTGACTGTCAGTACAATCATCAAATCTCACTACATATCCAACATCTGTTCCCAGTGAACAATCTCTCTCTTCTGACACTCGTGCTGCCAACTATCATAGGAAACATCATATCATTACTATTCACTCATTCTTACCGTAACAGCTGCAACTCTTCTAGGCTGAGTCACTCCAATCATTCTTCCATCTGAAGCCCAACCGGCCTCCAACAGGAATTGAGGAAGTTGGGTACTTTTTCCACAACCGGTCTCTCCCACAACAATCACTGTACGGTACCGTTCACACATATACAATAAGTGATTGCGATTCTGAAGTCTCCCACAAATTATAAGAAGATTAATGGAAATTGTGAACCTTGAAAATAGGAAGTCGCATTCTCTGCTGTTGAATGTTCAGATTACAGAATGCATTGGAATATATGACAGAGTTTCCATCAACTCCACTTGTCCCTGCAGCCTCTTCTCCCCTTTCCTCTAATACAAGGGGACCTGCACGTGGCTGATCTGCTTCATCACCTCAACCATATATCATCATCAATGATTAGTATGATATAAAGATACGTGGTCGTAGAAAGACATGTTTTCTTCTTTCTGATTGATCATCTCTCGTTCTTCCGCCTCCATAAGAGTGACTACTCATCTCAATATTCACAATTCAAAATCATTTTTGAAACCCACGTGCGATGTGTCGAAAGTACATGAACAAGATCGCGAAAACTTTTTGGGTCAACTCATAAGACGAAAATAAGCAACATTTCAGTTGAAATCAGTCTTTTGAAGTTGACCATCCATTAGGGACCTCATAACGAGTATACTCGATTCGTTCGAGCCTCTGCGGCTCGCTTTGATGAAGTCACAAATAGGCAATCTGGATTTCTGGTACGACATTCTGGAACCGGACTCTGTATAAATTCAACTTTAACCTGATTCCCGTATCAGAGGCTACAGTAACCTACCGTAATCATCCGGCTACCGTAATCACCAATCACGGGTACGGTTTGAATTTCTACAGTGAAATAAAGGGTTCAGTTACAGAATGTTGTATCATCCTATTTTCGAATATACTCGTTACGCGGTTTCTAGTATCCATGAGCGATCGCGTGGCGACAGTGTCGCCATAAGACGAGGGAGAGCTGTTCTCCGAATTCCTTCTCGTCTGATGACGTAACTTTTGCTGGTCGAAAGTTTGTGAATACGGGTACAGTGACATTTTTTAACGTTGGAGCACGCTTTGAGAGAGTGTACAGGGAGAGAGAGGGAGTGAAGAAAAAGAGATGCCGGGAAAAGAATTGCAGAAAGCGCACAGGAAACCAGCTATGCGCGCGCAATTATAACGCGCTTTGTGCTAATTTCTAGTAAACATTATATTTATTCTTTGAAATTCTTTTGTTTTACGGATGCGCGCATATGCGTCTAGACTTCCGCGGCCTTAAAATATTTTTCCTGAAAGTATCTTCCTGCTGATATAGACATGTCTACTCGACGGGAGAGCTCTAAAGGGAGTTATTCTGGACAAGAACGGACTAATCAGTCTGGCCGCGATTCGTCACATCCCAAGGTATCGCCAACATTATTACATGACTGTAAATGGGATAGAATAAATATATATGACTATAGTTCACAAGAATGATCAATAGAGGTAGGCTGAAACGGTATCATGGATTCATTATTCTATTGTATTCGTAGAAAATTAGCGTTTTAATCCAACGTTCATACCTTAATGCACGAGGGGTGGAACGCTCTTTTAAGAGCCTGGATGAGGTCTCTCATGTCTTCAAAATCTTTCAGATTCTTCCAAGACCCCCTCAAAATACCACAAGTAGCGCTCAATTGTAAGTGTTTCATATATTTCTGTAATTTTTTTAGCCCACTAAATGCTTTTCAGCTATAATAACTACAGAAACAATCCCAGAGGGCGGTGAGACATTTATAAATGTTCTTGCTTGATAACTGTCGTCTGTAGTGTAGCTGTCTTTTCACCCAAGCTGTGTGTTTTTTGTAGAAAAGTTTAATTTCTTCTTCATCCGGGCTTATTCTCTTGGTGTTTGAAAAAACTTTGTTTGAACGCATTAAGTTATATTTGCAGGCCACCAACATTCTACCCTGACACAAATGCCACAGTATGCCTATTCAAATATTTTGCTGAGACCTTTGTTATGAATTGAGGTGACTGCATATGGAACGCCTGCTTTTGGTAGAATTCCATACCCACCGCCTCCCATCTATTCAAGACCTTACCATCCACCACAGCAAGGACAAGTAAGATTCCTAAATCTAAATATATCCTGCATTCACTATCTATTTAGTATGGTCCAACTATTCCTGGAGGACCTCCTTCCTATTATAAGCCCCAAGTGCCAATTGGGTATGGACGCCCAATGACGTATAATCGAGGCCCCATTGTACGTTTCACACATTATTTATTATATAAGATGGCTTAGTTGATTTCAGTTCAATGAGGAGCATTTGGAGAAGGATGGAGAAGTGTTGATACGAATAAGCTGCACTCATATGGGCAAAAAGTTGTATGCAGTCGTACAATCATCTGAGGAATCAGAAGAGGCAAAAAAGGAATTAGAAGGACAGATTCATCATTGGAAATCTGGTAATAGTAGCTGCGAATTCGTTATTTTTGCCGTTCTAGATGGGCCTCCTCCCATTTCGGAATGTTCTCTCCCAGTTTTGACGAAGAGATTGATCAAACCACTCAGGTACGCGATTACACTTGTGATATAGCAGCATGACATATCATTTTTGACTACTTTCTTGCACACATGTCTGTAAATGATTATATTCTATGATTGACGTATGAAAATTCGAGAAAAAAATATTTTTTTTATATATAAAGTTGTTAGTAAATATACTATTGTGGTTTTCGATTGTTTCAAATATATACTGAATATGTTCATTATGAAAATAGATGTTTGATAGAACGACCGTTCCTATGTTCCCATGGGCTGCATACTACTGTACTTTATGTGATTATCATCTAAAGGATATCGATCATTTCGTGGAACATCTTCCATCTCATATGAAGGAGGAAAAGGTTGGCAAATATGTTCATTCTCTTCATGATGTATTATTTTTATAGCGAATGATTGATCGACAATCATTACCTGATAAAATGCCACCCATGAATGAAGAACACTGGAAAGCATTAGAGAAACAAATGGAGAAGAACATTTCGCCTCAATCTTCAAGTAGAAATCTTGGTTTGTTGTTTTGGCTTATCAATGTTGTTGTTTTAATAATGAATGAAGAATACTGGAGACAGTAGAGGAAGATTATGTTTGAGATTGGGAGAGTCTCCTTAGAACAAAAGAGTTGTCGATCGTGAACTCAGTGGGATATGCTTCTGATTCCGATGATGCTTGTAAGTCTGTAGACACATTTTTGTTATGTTAAGTGAATTGCTTAAGTGGTGAAGTCATTGGGATCAATAGTATCTGGTTGTATTCATTCTTCTTCTGATATCAACATGAATCTATCAATCCCCAATGAACGAATCTCATTCTTTGTCAATACTTTCCTGGAGAATCTTAAACAAAGTGAGTCTTGTATTAGACATCTTGAGTATTGATTGTTTGTTTCAGCTCCAGGATGGACGAATGTTGTTCTTTCCGAGATAGGAGTTGAAGCTCGAATCGAGGGCATCTTTGAGGGAATTCCTGTTACAATTGATTGGGGCAATGAAGAATCAGTCAAAGTGAGCAATGTAAGTGTTATTGAAAGAACGGAGGAATTTGAAGATATTTGAGTTACTTAAAGTCTATAACAATGTACAGCCACGATTGGAAGAATTGAGAAGAGTTGTTCACGAATGGGCGAGGGTATGAGAGAATTGAATAAGGAAATGAAAGTATTTGTCTTTAGAAATGTCAACTTGTATCAAAGGATAGATTGGCTGCTCAACATGCAGTTCCTATGTACCTCATTGATATCATGATTATTCATGCAATGCAACAAAATGGAAGACTTCCATGTGTACATGAGGTAAAGGGAAGGAGTGAAGAAAGGACAATTGTCTATTCAGATACGAAAGGAAAATGGATGTGATATACTCAATTTGGATGCAAATGACATTGTCAGTTGTTTCTTTCTCTTTTTCTTCAATCTGCCTTCAGATAATGAAATGTACTGACGCACAGAAGAATTGGGATAGAATTTCTGAACGGTTGATGGAATTCTTTGACTATTACATTAAAGGAGACCTGAAACAGAACCTCATCCAGGTATTTAATTTTTATCTCAGCTATTTGATATTGATGAATGTCTTATAGATTACTTCAATTGCTCAACAAACTAAGGCTGATACCAAATTGAGCAAGAAACATGTTGTCGTTATTGGTTAGCGCATCATTAATTAGTTAGATAACATATCTTTTGAGATCCTTTTCGTGAACGTCCAATTGCCCAAATGCACCGTACCTTTCAGTACTACTTCCTCAACTGTTTTCTTACTTCGTATGCATTCATTTGTATTATTCAATAAGTACTCTTTTGCAGTTATGTATACTTGCGAGTACCTCGTTCACTGACTGTCGGTTCACTCATCAACGTAAGACTATATCAACTGGTAATCTCGTCTTACTTGCACACAAATCTAGTATTCTTAGGCAAATCAAAGTCCAATGAAGAAGAAGACTAAAACTCCAACGAAAGACGAAGGAAATAAAGAAGACGAAGAGGTAGACATTAGATAGGGGACAATGGAAGATAGAAGTATGTAGATGGTATTGGATGAAGTTGTGGCAGAGCATGAAGATACAAATGATGTCGAATGTCAACAACCCCTGGTATGGTTTGAGAGTGTGTTAATTTGCACGTTTGTTGTCTTTCGCTTTAACCCTCTGCTTCCTCTTTGGTGTGCTTATCTTTTCCCGCTTGTATTTGCATGTGTGCTTCTCTTTCAGACATCCATGGTCTCTTCACAATCACTTCAATACACAGAGGGAATAAGACTAGCAGTTATGTCCACTCGACAACAAGATAATCTTCTATCTATAATGAAAGATCTCTCACTCAACATCCTCATCTCATTCAACAATTACACTTCAACTGACCAAACACTCTCTCGTCAACTCTCCGAGTCCACACTTCTCATTCGCTACAGTAATCGGAATGTATCGATTACAATGGTAGTTTGTATGAATCTGCGTATTCCATTGGCATGGCGTCCGATTGAGTACAAGAGAGGAGAAGGAACGGCAGTTCGATTGGATCTACTTCCAATAGGACATTGCACTCCTACAAGGATTGTGATTGCCAAGGATGAAAGGAGACAGAAAAAGAAGGAATGGGACAAGACATTGGACAATGTGGAAGGGCTCATACAAGACGAATGGAATACTGTAATGGTGGCAATGGTGGGAGTGAATGGAATGGATATGAGAAGGGGAACGGATAAGAAAACGAAGGAAGTACAAGGAATGATGAGAAGGAAAGGAATGAAAACATGGAGTACTGTGAGAGAAGAGAAGGTCATTGTGGCATGTGGAAAGAATATGAAGTTGCAAAGGAGAAAGGATGATATTGTCACTGTGAAGTATCCTCTGAATGAGAGTGAAGAGAAGGATGAGGTATGTTGTATATTGTCCCGTGTGAGCTTACTTTTGCATGCACTTCATATTAATTTAGTGACTATAAGTGGCCGACATTTGTGACCATTAACAAGTTCAGGATCAATCGGAGTTGGTTATCAATGGGAAGAAATTACGAGATGTGACGAGTGAAGACATGGAATTGGATGGAGAAGAAGTGTACTCTCGAAAGAGGATGATCAAGATAAAGGAAGATCTGAGGGGCAACATCTCTCATATGGTTTCCTTAAATATTGATTAATTATTGTAAATATTGTATTTGGATGTGGCGTGAATTGGATGCCGCGGGAATAGCCTCTTCACTCTTACCTCCATCCCATGATGATGAGCCTGTGGTATCATCTTGCAAATGTCCCTAATCGACTTTCTTTCTTTTTTAGGTAGTGAAAGACCATATAGAAAGTGGAGAATTGACAATATCGGACCATGAAATGGATGGTGAAGGAATATATTCGAGGAAGGAGATGATGGACATGCAGAAGTACGAATTGACATCTGAAGTATGTCACTATTGACAGTGATCACTCACAAAGTATCACTTCAGAAGGCACTATATATACGTTCCCTGGGAATTGCGACGTTTACAGTACAAGTATCAGGTGGAGAGGATGAGGTAGGAATGGGATTGTCAATTGAGGAAAGAATTGGATTGAGGATGAGGAGAGGGCTGATGTATCAACTGCATCCACTACTTCTAATAGAAAGAAGAGAAATAGAAGAAAGAAGAAGAAGAAGGATGAGAATGGATTGGAAGTGGCAACTGAGGTACATACACTCTTGTATGTCTAAATGAATAGATGTTATAGAATGATGCTGTACTTGCTGCAATTCTTCAAGAAGAAGAGGATACAATAACAGCTGCAGTATTATGCGAAGACGACGATTCCATACTTGTGCAGGTTGGCCCATTCTCACAATTAATTGTTTGGTTTCCATTCCCATTGGTAGATTGATATATGCATGTGAAAGACAGCACACTCGAATACTCTTTTGAATTCACAGTGAACGGTTGATTATCTTTGCTTATCCTCATTTTCAATGGCATCATTATTGAAGTGATGGAGAATAATTCAGAAGACGTATCCTCCTCCATGTGCCATGGATGAGAATGAAATGGAGAAAGGAATAGATGAATTGACAATCGAAGACTGTACTCAAGTAAGACATTAGATGCATAGGATACTATGATGATTGAATCAGATGGGAATACACTCATCAGTGACAGAGGAAGAGAAGAATGAAAGTGAAGATGCTTTTGTAAGTGAAGTATTCTCTGATCCACTAATAATATCGTATATAGGGATGTGAGGAAGGACCGAGTACAATAATGGATGTGCAAGGAGAAAAGGGAAAGAATGAAGATGAAATGGATGATGAGATTGTTCTTCCTGATCAAATGGTATATTAGATTGTTCAATTTATATTTGCTTGTTGTTTCAGCAGGTTTACAGGGGAAATGATATGGAGAAATTACAATCAACCTATGAAGAATTGTATGTCAAAGTGGAGGATTTCAATAAAGATGAGGTTGATTTCATGAGAGGAAGTTTTCTCATTTCATGTTTTGAGATACTGTCACAGCTGTGTGAAATGACAGTGGATGATTTTGACATTTCATTCGAGTTAATGGGCGCTCTCACTGGAGGATATGTATGTTCAGTTTACATTTGTATCTATTATATAATAGATTAACAGTTGTGAGAGTTTGTATATAGAGCTGCTTAGTGTAATAATTGCATTCAGAGATGCGACATGCATTGTACTGCGTGTGACAGTACAAAACATTTGATGGACACATGTCCCCAGGTCAGTCTCTCTCTCTCTCTCTATCTTCATTCAATGACAGTTGAATATTCCCATTCCTCCTCCCATATCTCGTACTGATTGGCCACAATGTTATCTGGATGAACTAAGTACTGCCATAAGAAAATGTTTTGGTTTGTTCATTGGTCTGGTTGAAGAATACCGACTCTCTTTCAGCTATTAATCACATTTCTGACAGCCGCAAGGCTCAAATCGATCAGTGTCTTAATGACCTCCATCATATCATGTCGATGACTTTTGAAAAGGGAGCCGTTGATTTGGATGTGAGGGTCTCATTTCATTGTATATGAACCTATTCATTTTAGCTCTTTGGTTCTTCTCTCAATGGTTTCGGTTCTCAAAATTCTGATGTTGACATCTGTTTCCGATTCAAGAAGGAATATGCAAAGGAATTGAGCGTCGATATAAGAGTAAGTTATGTACTCAATGTCAATTGCAAGGGGGGAGGGACACGTACATTTGGGCCGGCAATATTTTTGGTGGGGACACGTAAAATTTTCGGTTTGCAATAGATTTTTATGATTATTTTTCGTTTTATTTGCCTGCTACCGGTAGTTTCGAATCTCAAAAATCCTGCTGCGGCCCATAACATAGAGGGGCCGATATTTGAACCATTAGGTTGGAGCATAAGTAATGATAATTCGATTTTTCAGCCCGTATTTCTTTACACATCTCTAGCCACTATTACCATAGTATGCATACATGAGTGACACTCCATAGCCGTTTCCACTCACCCTCCCTCTCCACAGTCACTCCGGCGCGATTTTTCAAACTTGGCAGACCAACGGCTCTCAGAACGATTTTTTGGATTTTCAGCCTCATTTTTCGCAAAGTAGATATAGAATCCAACTATCAACTGATTATTGTAGGCAAGTGAAAGACCGACACGCCTGGGCGACCGATCGCACAAATATCATCAGAAGCACACCCCTCTCCCCATCCCCCTTGTCCATTTCATTGGGAAGATTTCTACTACTGTGTTTTTCTAGTCCCATGAAATAGTCAAGTACAACTACCCAAATTTCCATTTCCCTCACCCTTGCACTCAATGTGCACGATAAATAAATAAATAATATTTTTTCACGTAGTTATGGTGGAAAAACCAAGACTATAAGAAAAAGTGTCAAAATGCAGCAAGTCACATGTGCTTCACAGAGTGAGCGTAGAATAACAAAAAAAAAAGTATGCTGATTTTGGAATTTTTGACAAAATCATTTATAACTATCAAAGCTGTAGTTGGAGACCCGGATCCCATTTGAAATACGACTACAGTGGCCAAAAATGTGATTTTTGGGTATGCTGATTTTGGAATTTTTGACAAAATCATTTATAACTTGGGTCATTCCAACTCTTTCAAGTTCACAAATCACACTTTTGATACTCCAACTATTCTACGCTTATTCTGTGAAGCACATGTAGCTAGCTGCATTTTGACACTTTTTCTTATAGTCTTGGTTTTTCGACCATAACTCCGTGAAAATTTTTTATTTGTGCAATCGACCGCCCAGGCGTGTCGGGGCTTTCACTTGACTACAAGTATAAGTTAGATAGATAGATAGATATTTATACGCATTGAGACAATTAAACTCAAAACGTGGTTCAATGATTATTAAGTAGAATACAAGTAAAATCATAAGTGCTATATTTTACAAGGACGTGAGAGTGTCATTGAGAGCACGAGTAGACTGAATATGTCGGTAATCACTATTAAATGCACTAGCTCATCTAACGAAGAAGCTGTTTTTACGGTAGAGTTGACGAGTGGATGTATTGAAAAGAATGAAACCTGGTCCCCGCAAGGTTGAAGTACGGATAGTGTAACGATGGGCA
>JACMIF010002829.1:0-16491 GCA_014805445.1 Diplogasteroides magnus
TTGAAAAATCATACCAAAACGGCCAAAAGAGATATGGCCTGGCTATATGTGTTTTGTCAGTACACTCACCTAGGGTAACCACCCTGATAACATTTTGGGGCCCCAAAACGTTTTTGACTTTTCTGCTCCAGGGAGAGGTCGCATATTACCTGTAGCGCGTGTTAAGTAGTACAAACTACAGCCGAATATATGTTTGTGCGTGCTCTGATTCGAAAACAGTTTGGACTTATTGAATAATGCTCGACCATCACATGAAAGGCTACTATGGTTGCGCATGTTTGGCTGTTTGACTACTTTATGTGTTATGTTTCAAGGTTACGATATATTTAAGGCCCGCTGTGAAACATAACAACAGGGAAATCAAACTACCAATCATAGTTGCTTTCGTACATTTGCTCATAATATGTTTGTGCACGCGTCCAATCTGAAGTAAAGGGCATGGTCGTAGCACCAACTAAGTGAGAGACGGCTGCGAATGAGAGAGAAATGACCAGAAATCCTCATTTTTCTCGGATTGCTTGTTGACGAGCATGGCTACACCCCGTAATATCGCGTATCCAGGCAGAAAAAAGAGGAATATCCCGAGAGAGTGAAGATGAACTTTATCCCTCTTCTAGCAAACAACTCTCGTGTGTATGCAAATGAGAGCGATGACGGAGATGGAAAGTCTCACTTCCCCCATTAGAGTGTCCCTGAGGGTGAAAGAAAACAAACCACTAAAAAATAGTTAATTACTAAATAACAATCCACGTACTATCGTCCCAATCGGACACAGTGAAAAATATGCACCCGGTGCGCACCGTGCGCACGGTTGGAACCAGACTTTCGAAATTTTCAATTTCTCCACGATTTGACCATAAAGATATGTGATAAATAGTGGCATGTGCATTCCGATAGTCTGAACTGTTACTCTGAGAAAAATGTTAATTATATTTTCTTATAACCAAATTCAATGATCGAGTAACAACTGTCCAGACACCGGTCACCTCATCTAATCTACGCGGAAGGAAGTCCCTTTTGTGGGCTTCGCATTTCCTCTTCTAGGAAGTAGAAAGACGTTGGATTAAGGACTTGATTGGAAGGATGTATGGATAAGATCATAGATGTAGGGCATCGGATATGGCATTATAACCTCCCAGATTTTCGATCGTCTCTTGCCGTTAGAAACTATTTCGCGGATGAGATTTAGCAAAGTTCCAAGTCTCCAATGAAAACAACGACAAATGAAGGCGGACTAAGATGAAGGTCCTTCTCTATTTACGCGCTCCAAATGTGCGAAAGTCAAAGAAGACTGTTAATATATGACTAAATTCTTTCCATGCTTCATGTAATCATTGTAAATGTCCACGCAACGCAAAACAATATCTGTCTGTCTGGCTGAACTACAGAATGTGCCAAGATATTAACATTGCAGAGTGTTCATGTCATAATCATGGCGCAAATGTCTCGGACGCAGTTGTGTTTCAGCGCAGAATTGATCATAATCTCGCTCGTTTCCTCAAAGTGTGCGTATTTTTAGGGCGTCAAGCTTGGCACCCCGTCAAAAAATTGCTTCATAATCGTGAAACTGCGATATCCACTGGTATCATAGCAAGGTCTTAGTAAAGGATGTGTTTGCGTATTGGCAATCAACTTGAACACTGCGCCATAAGTTCTTGTAAGAAAAATGCCGAAATCAATTATTTACAGTGATCGAATGAATGGCTACCGTAATCGATTGATCAGCTACTTGTAACGGATACCGTGGTCTATCGATTAGCTTCCGTACCTCGACACAGTTGTTGAGGAAGGGAATGACGTTGCAAATGAGAAATATGAGCACGATGGCGAGCAGCATGAAGGTGACACTCCGATCTCGTAGACTCGAGGAATTGCCCTTCATATTCGGGCTGAAATGCATTTATTACAAGATTTTACAAATTAATTCCAGCTAACATGCTTTTACATATTTTTGTAATATCTTTCAACAGCCACATCTTAGTATTGTGGAGTTTTTTTTTGATCCCTGATCTCAGTTGTCAACATCCACACTACACGCTATAGTCTTCCCATAATCATTAATCATCCGAAATCCCATCTTGGCAAGCAAGAACATAGTGCAACAAATTATGGGAATTCACTGGAATTTGCTTTGAAATCCGAGCAAAACTTTTTTTTCTTGTCTGTCTTTTAATCTTGTGCAAAAGAGCATTTCTCAGCCCAGTTTTGCTAAACATAGCAAATGTTTGACAGTTCGAGCCATATAGCGGAACAAAATAAGCACAGTTATGCAGAATATGTTGCGATGAAAAGATTAGATAACTAACTCAGTATCATTAGCAAAGCTAGCACTAAAAGAGCATATGTAGCAACTCCGACTACCAAAACATACCAAATAAAGAATGGCCAGTTCAACGTCGAGTGATCTTTAGGACTAAAATATCTCATTGGCAACTTGTCACTACTATTCCAAAGGGCAATAACACTCAATTTTCAGTAGATGAAACAAAAAAGATAGTGAAAACTAAAGGCCACTTGATTGAAATCGTAAAACGACACCCAAAAGAATATTGTCTAACTCTTAATAGCATTTCGAATTTACGCCCAAGCAAGCCCAAATGATGCCCAAATTATTGCCCCATTTAGCCAAGCTGACATGCCACTTAACCTGCTGAACTTGGAGAAGAGATCCGAGTATTTCGTCGCCTTGAGCAGTTGGAAGTTCTGCAGCATCCTGCTGAAAATGCAGTAGACCTGAGACACTTGCTTATCGTGCGAGTGGGCAGAATTGTTTGGGGGCACACTCGCCCAAAATTTGGGGCCAATTGTGCCCCAGATACTTGCTCATTCGTATACTGAATCATTGAAGGAGTGATTGGGTATAGGATGCATAGGACTTTGTTCACAAATATGAATGGTCGCGAGACAGAAGCCCCGAAAGCTGTTCTCACGAGAAAACAAAATTTCGCTGTATGAGATCCCACTTGGGTTTCTAAATAGATAGTAAAGTGCACTTTTCATTTGTCGAAATCCCGCGGTGCGGATCAGACGAATGAGAAATGCGCTTTTGGCTACCGATTTAGAAACTCTGGATCGCATTATTTAAATTAGCAGGATGACTCGCATGATGTTTCCTTATAGATGAAAGACAAGAGCACCTGGATGCTAAATCTTTCTAGCAATTCTCATAACGCAATTGTGAATTTGACCCATTACGGCGTAAATGACCATGACGCTCTTGCCTTTCACCCTTCCCGTGCATAAGGTCTCATTTCTAGATATGCCATTCTGCAAGCCTCTGCTCACAAGGGAAGGTCGCGGACCTAACCCAAGGGTTTTGATCCTAATATGTATCGTTCGAATTCTTTTAAGGAGAGAACACTAATACTACCTTTCCTTTTTCCTACCGGCTCCTGTAAGAAAATTTTCTTTTCCCACACCATGATACACCTATACATGGTCCATTTTGATGGTCAAAATGGACAATGTATGGGGTATCATGGTGTGAGAAAAGAAAATTTTCTTAGAGGAGCCGGCAGGAAAAAGGAAAGGTAGTTTTAGTGTTCTCTCCTCAAAAGAATTCGAACGATACATATTAGGATCAAAACCCTTGGGTTAGGTCCGCGACCTTCCCTTGTCAGATCATGTGATGCGTGAATAGAAAAATCATGAATAGAAAGAGGATGCAGAAATTGCAGACGGACACATGACCTCATTGCAAATACATTTGATCTATGACGCAATTTTTAACAAAATGAACAAAAAGGAGGATTTGCACATAGAATGTCTACCGTCCCTAACATCTCCCCAGTCCCATTTGTTCATCTGTTCTCTGAACACAAAAAATAACTGCAAAAACTGTTCCAAAAGCACAGGCAACTATCGCCAGTTTCGCTAATGAAACAGCTTATGTTGGCAGTATTTGAAGTGGATTTGGCAGTTTTTTGTGCGTATGATAGCACGACAGCGCCTTGGGGATTTGAATTCACATTAGCGAAATCTTTGAAAAAACACTCTTCTTTGAAATAGATAAGTTACTTTAGAACACAAAGATATGTGATAGTTCGGTAAGATATGGACTACATAAATACTTTCGTATAGAAAACTTGATATGCACCAATGCTTGTGAGGATTTGGAAAGGGACGGAACTGTAGTGTGCTAGTTAACATTGAAAAAGTGACGGACCGATTTGCTCACTATGGTTGGCAGTTTGATTTCTTTGTAAGTTATGTTTCACAGAGAGTACTTTGCCATCAAATATCTATAGTAGCCTTGAAACATAATCCATAAAGTAGACAACTGCCAACAGCTGTGAGTATAAAAATGCATGAAAAGTACTCACGATCCTTTCTCGACCCTGGCCGAAGAGTGCATCGATCGGAGATGCGAAGATTCTCTCAATGCCATGATTATGCGAATGTTGACAAGGATGAGCACAGCGAAGGGAACGAGGAACCTGCAGACATTTGGGTTGGTGTTGTAGGCATTTGGGTTTTGGACCAGTTTTTTGAGTTTGTGATTGTAATTGAGTTTCTCATCACTAGAGACCGACTTATGGAATGAATTGGCATATTTTCCGTCTGACCGCACTGACGAATTGTTGTCTCTGACGAATTATAGGCAACCGATCGTACAAGAGCACAGACAGAGAAAATGCAAATAACTACGTTCCAAAAGGTGATCTCTACTCATCACTGATGCCAGCGTAAATTATCAACAAACTGTTTCCCGTCATAAGATACATGAACGAAGCGTAAGTGATTGTTCAAACGTTTGTTTCTTTTAGTGAGCATTGATGGGAGAATATTATTGTCGAATTCTTTCGGACCATACATAAGTTTCGTGCTTGAAACGTATTTTTCCACGAAAAAATGAACCTGCCCGATTAGTTAGAACGTGAAACATATTCCAACATCTCACATGACAATCGTGTAGATTATCGCTTTGGCCACGAGCAGGTAGAGTCTGCTTGTCTTGAGTTCCGTTAGAGTGATCGTTCTGGAAAAATATACTTGTAGGAGACATCTGCGTCATGAGTACTTGCGCCAGAAAGGTGAAATTGACAGATGCGCCATCATTCTGTGGATAACTATTGTTAAGGCGGTTAGCATGCAACTGCGGTGAGTTTATTGGTGCCAGAATCTGATGTTGAGTTCGTCGGACTAACGACAGGGGCGCCATGGATACTTACGCCATAACGGTGAAACGGACAGCCGCGCGCCATTATTCTCAGCATTCCCACGGCAGATGTGTCCATTTCTCCATTATATCTCAAATGTCCATGGCACTCCTGTCTTTCACCCGAGAATGTACTGTTTCCGTTGTTTTCCCCCATTCCTGAATCTGAGATTTCGCTTGTTCCGCGATAAATAATGAGTGCATAGATACTATAAAATTCTCATGGAATCGCCCCTTCTTCCCGCATTCTTCCCTAGAACAGGCAGTTCAGCAGCTAAATACCCCCTCACGAATAGGGTTGGCAGATTGACTTTTTTGGCATATGTTTCAATGCTGCCATATATTTGAAGATATACCTTCACATGAAGCCTAACCCATAGAGTAGTGATTCTAGCAACCATACCCATGTTTTCATCCATAAAGTGCATCGTAGTTGTCTGCTCACGCATTGCTTAGAGAGAATGAGTCACTAATGTGCTATGACAGAAAAGCTGTACCCTAGAAACCGCTGTAGGTACCCGGCCTACCCCTATCTCATCCCCGAAGCCATCGTCCCCTCAAATATGGCATAATTTGCTGTAATGAAGTCCTTGAAAGGTTTCCAATCTCATTTGAATCCTGTCTGAAACGACTGAAAGACAACCGCTAAGCTAAGAGAATGAGGGAAAACCAAGTCCGGATTAGCCCTATTAAATCCGAGATTAAGAATTATTACACATTCTAGACTCGCGCAACGTCAATCATTTCCGGAATTGCGGAATGCTTTTTCCTCCCTGAGCAACGCGCATAATCATTCATTATGATAATTCTGCTCGCCGAACACAAGTCGTTAAATGCGGCAATTCTCGTGATCCCTCAGCGCTAATCGCAGTAGCTTTTCCAAGAAGGACTGCGGACTAAAGATGAGAAGCTTGATGATGCATTATAAAAGTGCGAGTATGTATCAGGCCGCATATAAAGCATATATCATTTTGAACCCTACGATTCCAATCATTTCAAATTCCATAATTTTCGCAGAACGAAGCATGCTGAAATATTCCCAGACATCATTTCATCTCAGTTTCACTTTATAATCAGCACCAATAGACCTACTAAACACAGCAAGTGCGTCAAATGGCGCAAATTCGAACTTGCTCTGCTTATCGGACTTGGATAATCCCGCCCGTGTGATTCTGATTAGGGATCGAACTTTGGAAAATGGATGCAATGTAACTCGCTGTCCTCACATTCCGGTCGGTCGAAATTTCCAACCTCCACAATCTCTTCCGAGCGGACGTCTATGAAATGAGAAACGACCGATCAGAAGATATTGGTTTAATATTATATGTTCCCTAGTCAACGCGCCGCGCCGAATCAATTTCATTTTATTTCCAAAAAGGGATCCATAATTATGATATCAATCGGCAGTAAGGTCCATTTCTCATTCGTCTATTTTCCTCGGAGCGGTTGTCTCTTCATTTGATGGACAACCGCTCCGAGTGGATTAGACGAATGAGGAATGCACTTAACTACCGATTCAGAAACCCAAATATCCACCTCAACACGATGTTCCACTGGTGGGAGAAGCAGTGCCCTATGTCCAACTCCATCCAAGTAGGGATGTTCAGTCCAATTGAGAAAAGAACCGAGAAAGCTATGGCAAGTCGCACGGGCTGCGAGGAGACCTGAAGATGGAAATCATATTTAAAACATGTCTTCATTCCGGCCTCTGTATATTGTGCTGAAACATTTGCAATTTGGTTGGCGGTGAACAGAGAAACTGGTTTTGAAAACATCAGAGGAATTCGATATTTTCAGTATACCTAGGGCTGATTATCATTTCAAGAATATTCACCTGATCCTGATCCCCCTGCGCTACATAGAATATATGTGCGATTGTCAAGAGCAGTGTTAAAATAGAGTGGTTTGCATTTTCGACTGTATCGGTATCAGAATGGAATAACTTTCACCAGCATTACATATCTAACAAATTGCAATAGATCTGGTAATTCTATCTACCTTGTTATGACGAATAAAAAAAATTGAAATTTCACTCACCCATCGCTTGGCTCTGAACGGATGGCATACGCCTAAATATCTGTGTACGGACACCAGGACTGTGAGATATACTCCGCAAGTCTGCGTGATGAGAGCCATCGGGTAGGCGTACCTGAAAAATATTCAATTATCCTATTTGCGGTATATTATGGCCAGCATTTTCTCGATGGTCTGTTGAACATCAGTTTAAATTTAGACTTTGTTATTTGGGCTGTATTTCCCCTAATTTTCTCTTTTTCCCAAATGACATCACCGCAACTATGAGCTTCTCTCCTATTGGGAAAGAGGAAGAGTGCGCTCATCTTTTGATTTTATATCTTGGGAACTGTTTTTCAGCCCTTCATATTAACCCATGACGTTAGAAGGGGATTGGGTGTGGACTTGTCGCCTCGAAACCTGGCTGAAACGACGCGATGTTGTCATCTTCTCTGTAGATTCCCTGACGTGTATCGTCTTTCACCACGATCTTCTCTTACTGCTAATGTATGAAAATTGGCCGACTCTCGTTTGAATTACTCGAAGCCAAGGGCGGGGGAATCCAACCGTTTAGCATCCATTCCTCGCTGTCGTCTCTTGAAAGATAGAGAAAACTCAGATCAGGGAAGAGAGGAGAGCTCGGGGGATACTCTCTCAACATCCAAGTAGGTAATCGTCTACAAATCTTCCCTGCTACTGCTGCTAACAACTTTGCAACGAGGAAGTTATGTGTCCTAGAGACGCCCGCCCATAGGAAAAAAACTGTCGGGACGGGAAATGCTCTCACTGCTCTAAGATTCAGCGCCCACACTCTTGCACGGTCCATGAAACAAGAGGCATTCGGGAAGCATTTCGCGGCGACGGGAGCATCCTCCCACTCCAAATTCTTCCAATTTCGTCGTAAATTCTTCTCTGCGCGGTCGGTCGACTCATGGCTCTAAATTGCGAAATGCAACCGGGAACGAGAGCTTTTACATGAAGAAATTGACCACGAGACCACATCTCGGGGAGACCCGCCGGGGCTGGAGGGGGGGGAGGGGGGGGGGGGGGGGGGTGGGAGGGTGAGGGGGGGGGCGGGGGGGGGGGGGGGGGGTGGGGGGTGGGGTGGGCGCTAAATTGCGAAATGCAACCCGGAACGTCCGCTTTTACCTTAATCAATTTACCCCGCGACCAAAACACACCCCCCCCCCCCCGTAATTCGTGTCCCGTTCGGCGTTGGCGAAGGAATTGGAATAAAAGCCACGCGAAATGCGAATTGGTGGGATTTTATACTGCAGTGAGAGTGAGGGAAGAAGAAGAGGATGTGAACTACTGGTCTCTAAAATGGCTTCCTGAGAACTAGGGTTTCTGGATCGGTGGGTGAAAAAGTGCACTTCACATCTGTGCAACTCTCCGCCGAGCAGTTGTCTATCGAACGTGGGAACAACGGCTGAGTTTAGACGAATGAACTTTTTTAGCCGTTTAAGAAGCTCTATTGAGAACTATGATTTGGTAAGATCGAGTGATTCCGCGAGAATCGTTTTGGCGAAACCCTAATATACCAGGTCGCAAATATCCGTTGATAAAAATTGTGTTATTGCACCTACGAAGGCAGCACTACCAAGACGCAGGAAAACTCATCTCTGTGCTCAGTATAGATGTACATGTCGTCACATCTATTTTCTTGTATAATAAATACATTAAATTTAATTAAATCTGATGTATGAAAAGGACTCAAAGACTGGTAGCATGCAAATGGATTGTAGTCGCGCATTGATGTTGCATATGCGCGTAATCGGATTAAGCGGAAATTATAGAAGTGCAAAATCCACGGCAACCCGAATAGAAAAAGTGTCACCGATGCAGCCATTCACCGTGCACTTCTAAATTAAACGAAAAATAGATGCCACTGTAGGCATCAATATCGAAAAGGCTAATAGTTCAGAATAAGAGTTTTAGAACGGGATCGTACGGAATTTGGAAACATCACCATTACACAAAATACAAATTTGAAGTACTCACCACAGCACCAGTGGGTACCAGTCCTGTAGCCGCACCGACGTGGACATCGTGGCTATTACTGGAAAGACGTTGAAGAAGAAGTTGAACGACAACAGAAGGAGGTCGGAGATGGAGAGTGCGAGAAGGAAGTGGTTGACCTGTAGAAAATATTCGTTCTGGCATGTTTTCTGAGATTATCGATTGATTTGAACACCCTCCCCATTCTACGTCTGACCACCCTGTGAACGATGGACTCAGTTTCCGGTAATTCCAGGATTATCGATTGATTCGAACTCCTCAATCTGACTCTGATGGTTCATCTCAATACAAATTGTGCGAGTGAAAGAAAGTGACTCGACTCTAGTACCCATTTGACTATGCAAATTTCGTCTAACCCCCACAACCCGAGACAGCACTAACAAAGTACTCGTTATTAATTTCCCGGTCCGACGTCACGGAGTGCTTCCGCACTTCCGTTTTTTAGGCGAGTCTTGGACTATGAATGAGATTCGTTGAGGAGGAGGTGGCGGTGAGTATATAATCAGCTTAAATACACGCAGCGTCTCAGAAATCGCATCGCCTTCCGGATGGGTTCGGCGCATTAAAACGCCGGAATAGTTCCCTCTCGGTTTAATTTTAGCCCCCACCCCGGTTATCCCCGTGACGACGGATTATTGCAGAAATCTGGCCAGGAATATGCAAGATCTCTCCGCCACCAACGTTCACGCTGCTAAAAATCGGAAGTGTTTGCGCCTGGGAGCGGGATAACCATCGGAAGTATGACGCGGGATAAAGAGAAGGAAATAAAAGTCCAAACCAGTTGAGTGCGCATTTCAGGGTCCAGAAACACGATGATATTGATGATGTTGGTGATAATCCCGGCCAGGGACAGAGGCATATTCATGAATAGCCTGAAGTCCTGTTGAAGCTCCGTGAAGATTTCATCCGTCTGTAATTTTTATGAAATGACAGAAAATGTGTGCGCACTCGACGCACCGAGCAGTTTGGCAGTTGTACGGCCAGGGCGGTCATTCCGTCTGCTTGCGGGCCGGAGCTCCGGTTCGCTAAATGATAGAAGTCTCAGCGTCAGACGGAAATGCAAATGGTCGGAAGGGGCTGACTTGCAGCAGCAAATTGGACAGGCTACGGCAAAACAACAGCGTCCGTTTACTGTCAAACGAAACGAGCAAAACGCCAAAATACAGCGGGTTTCATCTGACACTGTGCGCAGGAAATACAAACGTCATGGCTAGATTTTAGCGAATCAAACAACTAAAACACGGTGGCACACGAGTAAGGTTGGCGATTTGATTACTTTTTAGGATGTGTTTCAATACTATACCATATGCTTGAAGATATCTACAGTGAAGCATATCCCGCAAAGTAATAATTCTGCCACGATCCTCAGGAGTTTAGACCGGATGGGGAGAGCAGAAAGGAGGTATGCGTCCATTGACTACTATTATTCATTCAAACATAGTTGAACGTCAGCTTCTATATAATGTGCTTGAATCAACTAATGGTCAGAGAAACGACGGATTATCAATCACGCAAAAAATGAGTGGGTAGGATGAAATTGAGAGAGGGTTACTACTCGGTATATCAAGTTGGTTACATGTATAATACTACGGCGCAAAATCCGCCACCTCTCGTGGCACGTCACATAGGGCGCGAGAAGGGTAGGGATGAGCCCCCCGGAGACTAAGGGCATCTGAGAAGGGGGAAGGGCGGGGCGTCGCAGGTGTGTGAGTGAGGAGGGAAGCGACGGCCACTCTCGCTTCTCTGTGCTCTCTCATCCTCTCATACTTTCTCACCCTTCGTCAGCGATTGAAGTCTCGCGGAGAATGGTCCAGGACCAACTGCCCCCCGGTAACCACTACGAACTCTTTGTTTTGGCAGTGCTCCAACCTCAATTACCACTTCTGCATAAGGACCGACTTTTGGAACTTTTTTGTCTATCTGCTAAGCCGCGATATAATACGGTCGGTATGAATGAGAGGGTGAAAGACAAGAGCGCCATGGACATTTGCGCAATAATGGTGAAGTGAACAGATTTCCCATCGTTATCGTAACTATCACGGCACAACTGTCGATGGTGCTCTTCTCTTCCCCCTAGTTAATCGTCCGGAAGATATTGTAGGCCTTCTAATTCGGAAGTAAAGTGCATTACTCATTGGTAGCCGCGGAGCACTGGTTTCTAATTTCGATAGACAACCGCCCCGAGTGGATTAGATGAATGAGAAATGCAGTTTGCGGCCGTTTTTGAAACTCTAATTTGGGGACGTTTCAAATACCCATTTTTGAGTTCATAACCAACAGTTATTGGATGATATTAACTAGGGATAAACTTTTGGAACGAATTTTCATATCTTCTGTCTGACCGCATTGGCTTAAGACTGATTTCACGAAAATGATGGCCTGATTTTTAAAATCCTTCAGAACCCATGGATATTTGGAGTAGGAGACCTTAATTGGAAATGAACGTGGATGTTATGCGAACTGTCACATTTGCATTTCCTATTTCTCATCAACATCAGTGAAGCAAATGCATTTCTGGCCGACAGCGAAGCAATGTGAAAGTACACGACAGTCGGCCTAATGAAGGGTTCGTACTCGCAAAATCAACCCACTTTACATAATTAACCTATAATATATTATGTGCGCAGACAATAATATTTTCCTCATTTTAAATAATAATACGGAAGACGATGCAATATCTATTAGACGGTCCAGAGAATAATAGTCCAATCTGAAAGTCAAACAAACAGTATTATTCATGTAAACGGAACTGAATTAGCTGGTACACATGGCGACTTTTCGTCCTCCTACGCACTCTCTCATTTGCGTGCTATTTCATCGGTTAGACAGTCGCCACTCGTGCTTTTGCATAGGATAATGAGTCATACTGAAGTAGTCAAATGAATCTTGTCTTTCAGTTCAGATTACAGGAATAATAAAACAAGCAACAAAGAGGTTGGGACTCTGCAGCAAAACATTCGGGACTGTGTCTGGAGTTTACTGCTCCAGACAGAGTCAGGAATATTCTGCTGAATATCTAAGCCGCGCTTGTGCAATCATCTCGGATCATTTAAAAAGGAGTGCCCTTCAGGATGAGAATGTATCTTCAAGGTTTAGCATAGCAAAGTCACCTTCTCCCCAACATCATCCTTGTAAGATAAAAGTAAGCGCGCACAATATAATTTCGCGTCTTCAGACTTGTTCATTGAACCAACGAACTGCTTATCACTAGACAAATATGTTTCGCGACAATGTCATTTGAATTCAAGAAGAATAAGATTCGTTTTCGTAGTCATGTGAAGGTGAAAAAAGGTAAATGTCTGCTCTTATCAAGCGCATGAGCTGAGGAGGGGATCTGCTGAGGCATGCCCTTACAAGATATCTGACGGAGCGAATAATAAAGTGCATGAAGTTCCGTTTCTCCGACCGCTCTGGTAGAATCATAAGTATTTAGAGAGAACTAAAACACCAATCCGAAAAGTTTAATCTATTTATTTAAAATGACAGTTTCGACATTTGAACTCCAACGGACTACCTGTCAATTGCTTGAGGAAACGATTTTTCAGTTCTGAAACGGATCAAAAAGCATTTCATTTCTCTATCTTGCGAGTTCGCTTCAGATTCAGACGACTGCTCTGGGGATGGCAGGAGCACTTGCACTTGCACCGTAATGATGAAATTGAGATTTTCTCTGCCGTCAGAATGTAGGGAATCGAGGAGCATTTGTCCATGTAAAATTATTACGGCGCCAATTTCCATTGCGCCTCTGTCTTTCGTCAGAGTGTTCAGGAGAAATGGGAACGAATAACGGGCATTTAGCATCTACTCCGCTCTGAACGTTTCTATCGTCGCTTCGAATGACCTCCGCTCAGGAATTTATGTGTGAAATACAAACACGTGCACTTTGGCGTGTTTACAAGGGCAACATCTCGGAGAAAAAGTAAATACTGAATGCTCTCTTCACAGGAAAAACTATATAAAAAAGGTCGTCTTGCAAGGAAACTATTGCGCAGGAGAGTGACGATAAAAAAAGAAGTTTCACAGAAAAATTCGGTAAAATTTCGATACTCCATCCGAACTCAAAATAAATACACGAAGACAGCTCTCTTACAATTCTCGCAAGATCATCCCAGAATCAGTGAAATAGACTTGAGTCGGCCTCACTTTCACAATCAGGAGCACACGATTCAAGACAAAGACATGTGTGTTTCAATACAATGAGAGACGTTTAGAATAAAATGATTATATGAATATGGTATCACGTGCGAGAATAACGTGCATCATTGTTGTCTTGAAAGTTGCACTTTATTCCCAAATTCGGCAATCATGCATTAAAAAAAGGTTCGCTTTGATAATTTCCCTTCTCGAGCAGTCGTTCGTTTATTCTCACAACTATATGAAAATCCTGACTCAGGAGGATTCCCTTCTCAACTGGTGGAAAAGTGCCTTTCTCTTCTCCTTTTCTTTCCTTCTCTTCCGTGGCGAATGGTAATAGAGGGAGGGCTGTCTCCCACTCTGTCGGATTTTCCATCTGGACTCTCCTGGACGCTTTTCCCTTTGAAATCCCGAGACCAGAGGGCATTAAAGACAGCCCCCCCCCGGAATTCTAATGCAATAGGACCACAGCTGCGCTTTTGAAGTTGAGAAGAAAAAGAGATAATAATGGGATTCGCTGGAACGGAATGGCCACTCACGCTATTATATTGTTATTTCGTTTTTCTCTCCCTCTCAGAAGGAGCACTGTTTTTGAAAGATTCGAGGCAGCTGGGACTTCGCCATCGAGCAAGCTTTTTGGTGGATTTTCTTGGTAGTTTGAAATATATGCAACCGGCTGTTGATATTCAAAGACTCATGGATGAAACATATGTGAGAATTACGATTAGTGATCAGAGAAAAGGTCGACAGTCGCCATCCTGATGAAGGATTGGTACTCGGTAAATCAAATTGGTGGGATAACAAACTCAATATTTCGTAGCGACATATGAGAGCAGAGTTCATGATGAGATAGATATGAATATCAATCGAATTTCAAAATGCATTCTCAATCTCTAATTCATTACGGGACAACTGCCCGAGATGAATTAGGCAAAGATAATGTGATTTTCTTTTTTATTCATTCCGAGGTGTCTACTCATAACATGAAGAACGGCGGGTGAGAGACGCAGTGGAACGAAGAACCACAAGATAAAGGAAGTCATTCCCATCTGCGCACGATGCCATCCGATTGTATCCCACTAGACACCACCTGTGGTCTCCCAATGGGGAAGAGCATCGTTGTCTGGCACTCTCTCATCTGTTCTTGCACTCTTTCACAATGGTTGACGGAATGACAATTTTCTAGGATAAGTTTCATAGTTCCAACAAGATAACCGCATTGTGAAACCTATCCAGAAAATAGTCTTTCTGCCAACCTTGATTCTCATTCGACTTATCTACTTGCAAGTACCTATATGTTCAATTTAGCGTAACATAGAGATACAAACACAATCATCTCGATCTCGCGAAAATCGTATCCGACCCCTAATTATTATTCACCATAAAGTCCTCACTCAGAACTTCATTTTCCTGGAAGCAGTCTGGGTGAAACATATGCTAAATCACGCCTGTGGATAAGTGAAACGACGAACCAGCACGCACATAAGAGAACGACAGTCCGTCAAAAAAGGGTAACGAGCGTACTGAGTATAACAGCTCTGTTAGGATGCATAATAGGTAAGGCCGTATCATAACGATATGCAACAAAAGACTGCTGAAGCGCTTTCGGAGAAAAAGGGATTTTGTGTTAAAGTAAGGAACAAATGACGTTTGTTCGCTGACATTGAGCTGTCGAAAGGCGTGAAAAGTTTCGCAATGCACGAAGAAATTGCAAATGCAC
This sequence comes from Diplogasteroides magnus, assembly GCA_014805445.1. Classification (NCBI taxonomy): domain Eukaryota; kingdom Metazoa; phylum Nematoda; class Chromadorea; order Rhabditida; family Diplogasteroididae; genus Diplogasteroides; species Diplogasteroides magnus. Next base: position 15,045 of record JACMIF010002829.1, read on the forward strand.
GCGCGTGATGTACTAAACTCACCGGAAATCAGTCATTGCGTCTATTGAGAAGAACGGAAGTATGACTGTCTATGGCGCACTTGTCTTTCATCCGTACTGGCTTCTTGAATGATAAATCAACTCCCTCAGGTCGTGTTTCCCTAGTTCAAATAAAGGTGACCCCCTATGCAGCAGTCATCGTCCAGGTTAAAAGCACCGCGGTTTGGCATAGGGAAATGAGGGCAAGTCGCTACTGCTTCCTGGATTTAAAAATCTGTGAAAAAGTGCATTTCTCATTCGTCTGATCTCGGCGGAGTATCGAACGTAGAGACAACCGCTCCACAGAGATTAGACGAATGAGAAATGCACTTTTCCGGTTTAGAATCACTACTACTTCCGGAGAACGGAAGGAAGCTTCACCACTTCCGCCCCCGCTCAGTATTCACGAAGACTGAGGGTGATTGAACATTGTACTCTTACTATGGTTGGCAGGTTAACAACTTCATGGGTTATTTTTCAAAGAGAGTGTATCTTCAAATATACAGTACCACTGAAACATATAGGAAAAAGTAATCAAACTGCCAACCATAACTCTTACTGAGAGAATTTAGTCCAAATACAAGTTGAGCGCCGCCACTAAAAGTACGAACATCTATAAGTCAACCTAGTAATGCTCTTTGATTATTGCTGGTTTTTGATTTTGCATGAGAATGGATAAAGATGTGCAATGAAATGAATGAATCGCTCAGCGGAGCGGAATAAGGACGAAAGGCATTTGACTAAAGACCTCGTACGCATGACGTCAATTTAATAAATGAGTAAATAAATCCAGCCATAAACCGTTCATGTAAACCATCGACCTATCATATAGAGAAAGATGGAGGGAAAGTGCGTTCGTGCAAAGTTCAACTTCAAGAACAACGGGGGTTCCCTGTGAAATTGAGCCCTCGAGAGAGTCCACAGCATCTGTGAGTGAGTGTTTGTGTGCACAAAACACTTTTTCGTCGTCGCGTAAGTCTGATGTGGCAGTAAACGAGAGGAAACAGAAGAAGAAACTCTCAAGGAGAAAGAAGAAGAAGAAGCGAACATTACGTGACAGGGCTGCCGAAAGACAGGAGCGCCATGGACAATTGCGCCATGATAATGACAACAACGATGGCGCAAGGGTCTTTTTCACTATTACGGCACAAATCTCCTGAATTTCACATGACAGAGCGCATTCCCGTAATGACGATATAAAAGTTTTTAAAAATACGACAAGTCCAAAGAAGCTGGCGCTCTCAACCCGCTCATTCCTCCATGAAAAACAAAGAAATAAAATTTTAATAAATCTCTGGTATGCGATTTTTGTATATAACAGATATCTTCTTTAAAGAAGCCACAAAGGGAGATTGTTTTGCATGCACTTTACGGGATTTTTCTCTCCATTCCCACACTTTCTCGTCGTCAGAGCGATCTACTCTGACAA
>JACMIF010002830.1:0-16471 GCA_014805445.1 Diplogasteroides magnus
GCTTCGTTCCTTGCGGAGTTCTGGAAGGAGGACATCCACAAGCTCACAGTGAAATAGGAGGAGGTTAATAATAATGATGGCGCATATGTGTAATTTATTCGAAATATTGGTATTGAATTGCAAGATCAAGATGGAATGGGAAAAAACTTTCTTACCAGCCTAATACATTGCACCTGCTTTTTACCACCGCTTCTTTGTGCCTACCCCAGTAAACCTGGTAACAATCCTGTGCAATGTACTTCTGAAGTACTATGCACTGCCGATGTACTTGACTTTCCAAACATGGCTCTTCGTAACCAAAATTTCGAAAAAATTTCCGTTTTTAATACGGGGTCAAAAAAATTTTGCTCCGAGAGACGTATTTTTTCGAACTCCCCAGGTGACGGGGAGCAAGGAAAAATAGGTCCTAAAACGACTTCTTCAAAAATCTTACTTACCATTTTCTCCATAACTTCTTATAGAAAAGGCCACAGGAAAAATTGAAGGTAGTTATTTTGTTCACTCGTTAAGGGCTCTCGAAAAATACATAGTAGCATCAAAAACTATCATGGTCAAAATTACCATGTATCCATGGTACCGGGTATCATGGAAATGCCAGGTGTAATTTTTTTTAGCAAAACGGCTCTGGGGGACATGCGAATGGAGTTTTGTTTTCGCGGTGTTCAGCATGGATGCTACTTACAATGGCACATAAGATGTATAACATATGGTAGGTCAGCTGTTGTCCGCGTCATAGTGCCAGTGACCATAAAATTTGGGCACTAAAAAAACCGATTTTCGTCAGATGAAGAGCTAGGTCCATGAAATTTTCAGGGTAGTTGGCGGACCACCCCAGTATAAGTTTCGGCCACTTAGAAAGTCATTTTTCCTTTTCCCTTGTCCAGGGCGGTCGCAAAAGTGCAAAAACGGGTCATGTTTGGGTGTGTTTTTCTCGATGGGGAAGCGACGTAAAATTCTGAAATTTTCCCTAAGGTGATCTAAAATCTGTAATTAGCTTTTTTCCGTTTGGACCCCTCACGTCAAAATGGCGAGGTTTTGAACAGCCGAAACACCTACTTTTTGCCATGGGGAAGCGGCCACTCGAGATGCAGGGTTGTCATATTCAGCAAATATCAGTCATCTGGTCTAGTATATGCATGAAAAATTTCAGAAGTTTTCGAAAACTGAGAGCTGAGATATCTGAGAAAGGAAAGTGGTCAAAGACTATTATCGATACTGTAGTTCGCAAAATTCGCATCACTACTTTCATTCTTCTTGACTGTTGCCTACGCGCCCGGTCTCTACTAGCAAGCTATGGACAACCGGAGGCAACAGACAATAAGAATGAAAGTAGTGATGTGAATGGTAGTTCGCAGGACCTTGCGAACTATGGTGTCGCAATCCATTTAATTGTCTGCGCTCTCCACGATCGGTTGTCCGTAGCTTGCTAGAAGAGACCGGGCGCGGTGGCAACAGACAAGAAGAATGCATGTAGTGATGCCAGTTTTGCGAACTATGTAAAATATAGTTCGAATCCCGTACTCTACCGGGTGCCCTTTCCTCTAAGATTATATCATTGGTTCCTAGCCATATAAAACAAGTAAGACTATGCTCGCTGCGCTCGCTGTCCACAGTGATCTCCGTCTTGCCATCAATGAATACGCGCTTCTTAGAGTTAGTACCGTCCTTGGGCATGAGAGTCAGTGAAGCTGCCCAGGCACTGGAAGGGAATTTGTCAGCATGTGCTCGTCGATCTCGTGGTGTAGTGGTTATCACATCTGTCTAACACACAGAAGGCCGGCGGTTCGAGCCCGCCCGAGATCAAAGCTTTTGCTATTGTCGAAATAATCTTTCCATCTTGTAAATATTTTTGTCTTTTAAAATTTATTCATTAATTTCTTTGAAAACGTCAAATAGAGAGCGAGAAATGCAGCGTCTTGGGAAGGGTATTTTCCTGATGCAATATGTTTAATAGAAGGCTTTTATTTGAATTACCGATAGCATCTGATTCAAACGCGCACTGTGATTCCTCAGCATTCTTCCAATGGCACTGAGTGGTTTGTTCACACAAAGAATTCCAAATGTTTTCGCACAAATGAAATTTTATTTCTAAAAATGACGTGAGAAGGGAGCACAGAGTTGTTCGGGAGAATGGGATGGAATCTAAGTGAACGATAAGACTTATGGATTTTCGGAAGAAGATATCAATGCAAGTTTATTTTAAAAACATAGGATCACACAGTGACTGTAAAAAAATTAGAATAACATAAGTGCTTGAGTACATTATTGTGGAATTATACAATGATAAAGTATTGAAAAAGGGTCACTTCTTACGTCACTCTTTTCGACTGAAAAAGTCTGTAATGCTGCGCTGAGGATTTCCATTGGTCTTTGGCTTCTTTGCCATTGGTTCTTGAATGGGAGAAATTGGCTCTTCTTTAAAAACACAACTCGAAAGTTCTGAAAATATGAAATATATTTAAGAAGCAGTTCATTGTGAGTAACCGTCACTCATGTCAGTCATATCGTCATCGGATTCCATAATGCTCTCAGCAAACTCCTTTCCTTTCTCTTCACACTCCTCCACCATCCACTCCCAGTCATCGGGGTGGTTCTGCATTTGACAGTCATTTAAAAATATTTATAAAATAATTTTTAAAAGCTTTGCACGTTCATAAGAAGTGTATTTTTTGCCCTTAAAAACCTTACGCGTTTTATTAGCGTGCAAAAAATTATATTGCAAAATCCTTGGCATGGTAAAGTACCTCCACTGCGTGTTTTCTGAAGCTTTCTGGTCCCTCAAAGGGCCCTTCTACACAAAGTGAACAGCACCAAGCCTGCTGAACATGAGTTGAAGCGCTGGCAAAGCTTTGCTGAAATTTTCAGAATATCACTAAAAGTTATGGATCACTTACTTTATGATCGTCTTCGATTTCCATTGTCCAAATATCTTCTGAAGTTGCTTTAACATTGTGGTGCTGAATGAATTGCTGATTCAGGTTAAATGTGGTGAAGCTCACGCGTTCGAGGAGCATTTTCATTGAACGGAGACCCTAAGCGAACTGTTCACAATAAGTGCAAAGAAAACGATTCAGGCCGCTCGCTAAGCGCATTCTTTTCCTTCCTTTTGAACACAGACGGCTTAAATCAGCCTGAATCAAGTCGTGTTCGTCGCAAAAATTCTCGCTTTTTGGGCATCGCAAGTGGGAAAGAAGTGCGCAATTATTGTGTATTCTTCCCACTTGCTCAACCCTACTCAATACCTCATCTCTATTATTTACCACTTCCAATTTTCTCACTTCTGCGTTGGGCACGAATTTTCCATGTTTCTAAAATATTTTTATCGAAAACATGGATGAAGCTAATTATCTTCTAGCATTCGTGTTGTGATCGCCGTTTGTAAAAAAAAGATAATAACACTTTTTTAGATGAATCGACATGTTGCGGGATCCCTTGATCTCATTCTTGCTAATTGGACAACGGTAACGTAAGAATAGGCGAGAATCGTCGTATTGGATTTTATTTTGCCTCTCAAGCTTTCTTTTATCAGCTGCCTAGAAAATCAAGTCGAATTTATAACCTATTATATAGTAAAATTCATACCTCATTTGATTTTTCTTTCATTTTCAAGGAGTCATTATGTATCTGCAAAATGGTTAGCACTGGATTGTCACAAAAGAAATAACGTGCACTATGTTGATTTACCCTACTGATACCAAGATCGCAAATTCGTAATTCCGCATAATAATGCAGTAAGACAACTTGAATATTCTCAATCTAATTCAGTGGTAACGTAATGATAGAAATTTGCTAGAGAAATTAGGCCATAGTCAGTGATTACCCCTCCCCCTCTCCTTCTTGGAATTGGCGCGTGCGTCTCAGGTGGTTCGGTGAGAAGCCTAGTTGGCGGAGGGTAACGTCCGCCCTCTGCATTCGAGACACACCGGTGCACTCTCCCACCACATAGGTCCCTTCTAAGCCGATCGCCGTTTCCCTGAGTGCCCCCTTTCCTTCCCTTCCCCATTCATCTATTTTCTCCCATCAACTCGGCATAATTCCGTACTTGTTGTAACATCGCAAGATGTATGATAAATTAAATTAAATTAAACTGGTAACATTTTAGTCTGCACCGTTAAGTTGGTATTTTTTCGAAAAAAAAACATTAATGACTAGATTATTTATAAGATCCCACTGCGGTACAGAATAAGAAAAATGGAAAGCAGTATGTGTACCTGTTTCATTCGAGTCCGATCTTCCTTATTAACCAGCAACTCAAATGGGTCACATTGTTTGAATTCACTAACGTACAGCTTGTGATTCCTTGATATGTGCTGTCGCAAGCGCTTGTAGGTCGCAAACGTCTGCATTTTTTCTTGGCTACACTTTGGACAAATCATATTGCAGGCATTAAGTTCTTTTACAACTTCGGGGAGAAGCGATGGCCAGACTCTCAGATCGTCGTGTTGGAATTCGATTGAAACAGCAACGCCTGTCTGGCAAAATGATATTTATACGAGCTTCCGAAACTACAACCCTACCTGGTATTCCTGAAATTTGACCTTGTCTTCCTCGTTGGATAGAAGAGAAATTGGATCATAGGATCGCAGCTCATCGCCCAATAACTTGTGCGCTTTCTAGATTTGAAAATTACTCGGACATTTACGGTTTCGTATAGAAGAAATTACTAAACGCTCACGTGACAGTGGCCTATAAGACTCCCGAAATTTCGTAATATATGACCACACTTGGGACAATGCAATGGGCATTTGTCAATTTCCATGGAAACTTGTCTTGGTATATTTCTCCAGCCGCGTGTGAGTACCTTAGGTGCCATTATTACTGCATTTACTTGGGAATCGTTCACGATCAGGAATTTTGTTATCCCCAATGCAATCGGATGATGAGAACTCAACTATTACCGTCGAAAAAATGAGGTTACACACAGAAAAAATACTACCGATTTGGCTGTGGATACTGCGGCTGGGCGGTAGTTTGGCCCTTGATACTACCGCCCAGTCGTAGTATCCGCGACAAATCGGTAGTATTTTTTCTGTTTGTAGAATTCGATCTGCGACACTCGAAGTTCTCCCGATCATACCTCAACATCTTCCGGTACAACTTCAAATGCACTCAACATTTCAGTACTGACTTTCAGATTGTGCATCTGCAAATTCGACTCATATGGCAAATTGTTGCTCAATTCTGTTAAGCTGACCTTTTTACAATGACTTCGCATGTTTCTTATACCTGTGTATATTTTAGGGCATTCTGAGCAGCGAAAACGAGTCTTATCTTTCCACCGCTCTTGTTCTTCTCTTACACGCTTCTGTTCGATGATCTTGTCCTCTTCTATTTCGTATGCCCTCTAGGAACAAGAATTCACCAAAAAGATTCTAAATATTACCTCATCAGTGACCAGTTTTCTTATCTCTGAAAATTTCATGCGTTCCTTATGACACTGAAATTCTTTTATGAAATAACCGATTTGAATTAAATGAAATACTGCAGACCAACCGATAAGTAAAGAAGTGAATACATATATACCACCATGATTTCATATTCGATTAATCTCACCGTTTGCGTTGGCAAATGAATCACGAAGTGCGATCTATTGCTATGCGCTCTCGTACACTACAGTGAATAGGCACGTGAAGAAAATACAGTGATTTTTGGCATTAATTTTGCTTGCAGTTCTAAATTTTGAACAACTTTGACGTGTATCTTCGTCATATACGGCAATTTGGAAGGGCAATGGATATTTGAATTTCAAGCTGCGACAGAACACCGTGTGTTTATATCACTCACATTTTTTAGGTGAGTATTCATATTGTATACTCCGATCCTGACCGTAGAGCACCTCGGGCAACATAGATATAGGGCGCGATCTTTTTCACGGACGCTTCTACCGGCGTTGGGATCATCAGGAGCGACTTTCATTTCCTTAATTTCGTTCCTGTCGTGCAACCACCTATGAAAACTAAACAAAACATTTAGCATTTGGAAATGACGAAAAGTTATGAATACTGTCGCACCATCGCGCAACCAAGCCTTTATAATGATTTTGCCAATAGAGGCCACAGTACAAATGTGTACAGCGGACCCAGAGGGAATAATGGCAATGTAGATGTCAATGATAGGAGTGACTTGGTGAGTAGGCCATGCCTGTTCGATCAAGGAGTAATCCTTCGACATAATATGCAATAGCGTGCGGACAAATCTACCAGGATAAACATCTTGGAGCTTCAGGGCTATTTATTTTCGTTAATATATCAATCCGAACGATTACAAATATACAAGTCCTTTTCTTCTTCAAGATTACATTTCCCACATTTTACGAATATTTCCTCATTGGATATGAATATCACAGAAAAATAAATTATGAACAAACGTATTTCACAACAATCTATGTAAAACATTACATAAAGAATGTTGTGTAAAAATATTCACGAAATATTTTATAAGTGCAGGATGCACACTCCCTGCATAATTTGTTTTCTGGCGTTGCTTCACTTGCAAGGTTCATTCTTCTCTACACTTACAATGCTATCGTGAAATCATTTCAGCAGATTTAGAAACAATTTTCTAATTCATATTCTAGCCAACATTTGTTACATGGATCATATCATTTTAATTGAATTACTTCGGTATATTGAATCACATTGAACTTAATGTTGAAAGCATAACATCATGTGGGCGCTACTGCAGTTTCGGAGTTTCCAGTCGTACTTTAGTTATTGATGCAGTATCTGGTTCTCCATACATGACCGTCTTGGCGTACCTTGGTTTTTTTCTCATAATATTAGATTCTGAAGATTCGCAATCTCACCTTGATGCCACTATTGAAAGTATAAGACCCAATTGAACGACATCAATCACAGAAGTTCCTAAGAAAAGTCCCAGCTGACCTCCCAGTTGGGATATCTAAGTAACCATTTCCTCTATCATCGCGTACATGTTCCTTACCAAACCCAGTAACGTGATCGTGTTGACTTCTTCGATCCGTTGATACTGTAGATCATTGTAGTTTATATCAGCGCGATACCTTAATTTGGAAATTCACAACAATCAATGAATCCCATTTACTTGTATGGTGCCTTCGAAAAGTCTGAATCCGTCCGTTCAATGCCGATATCATACTCGGTTCTGTTGCAAGCGAGTTTGCACTGTAACAGTTGAATATTTCCCATTCATCCTATTCTCTCACATCATGGGCATCGTATCCATCTCCCTGCACGGCTCTTGCGTAGTTCTTCACAATGACTGAGGGCTCACAAGGTTCAACCTGTGATTGGTTTCTCCTTTCCTTCACTACAATTCTTTTCACTCACGCCATTAGTGTCTCTTAGTGTGTCCATGTATGGATAAGCACAGTTGAACCTCTGCTCCACGTGTTCAATCAACCATTTCTGCATTATTTGATGTCTTAGGCCGTGCGATGAACGTGCGATCGGTTCTTCGCTCATTTCCTCTATTTTCAAACGGGGGAATCTCATTTTCACGCGCTCGCTGAGTACTTCGTCCACGTTTACATTCACGCGACATTTGCGCAAGGCTACGACTTCCAGGAAAATATGGTAATGGGTGAGACATTGGAAGGAGTTGAGAAGATTCCGACAGACCTCGAGGTAGCAAGTACTCTTTCCTATCTCATTCTCATTTTCACACACTCCATCTCTCTGTATCAACTGCATCCTAGTCGCTCGAACACGAAACTTGTTGAAATCATGTGCATACCTTAAGATTATATGAAATGAGAATCTTCGTAACTCACATGTAATTTCTCGGGAATGGATCAATATCCGTCTTGTACTCGTTGAGGAATATCATCAGTTCCTGCTGAAACATGAAAGAATATGAGATGATGACCGCGTGACACGAACTCCAGACAGGGAGGGAAACAACTTCTTTGGTTCCTTGAAGCGCAGTCCCAACTTTCCCATCTCGTCGTAGCTAGACTGGTACAGTTCCTGCGAACGGAAGCACTTCCCTCTTCTTATTGTATAGGTGGGTTTGAATATCTGCAGTGACAGTCACATTTGCCCTGAGGGCACATTCTCTCATCCAACTTGACAGCAGTCCAGGTCCTCCTCTCCCAATTTGCACTGTTGAAAGAGATCCGAGCATTGAAAACCGAAGGCGTCTTGTCCGAAATGGAAGAATTCCTCAATTCGTCGTCCTTCCCCCTTCCAATTCGATTACTCTTCACCTTTGCGGTCATGTTGCCTCTCAGTTGCTCGTAGATGGGTGTTAGTGTCTCATCGATGTACCTTGACGTCACGCTTCTCATTTCTCTTGTAGATGTGGAAACGACTCACGACTCGTTCCAAGCGAGAACTACATGATCAAACTTCTGGAAGCCGCTCCCTGCCAAGATGTACACCAAGACGTGCAACAGTGTCGAGTTCTCCTCCTGCGCCCAGAGCAATCTTCAGAGGTGAAACCTTACCTTCGTAGATTTGCAGTTTCAGCATAAGTTATGTTTCACTGATGGGTATATCTTGACAGTTACTGGTTTCGTGAAACATAGCTGTTTTCGTATTCAAACTGCCACCATATTTCCTACCCTTTGTAGTTGGTGAACGGCAAAACGGTAGAAGTCATCGAAGTTTGTATGATCGGGCACTGTACCGCACACGGTGACTTGAGGGAGAAGCATTTTTCCTGTCTATATAGGGTATTTGTGAGAAATGCATTAGTGACTGACAGATTTGTAGCTGATGAGCGTGGCAGTGGGAGTGGCAAGGTATTCAATTACGATCTGCGCAGTGCATAGGAGACCTGTAACAGAACAAAAGTTCGAGTACGGCTGCAAAAAACTTGAGCATACATCGACGTCAAGAGCCACTTACCTAGAACAGTATTCACTATCAACACCACCAGCCACAGTGTCTTGTACCACCTAGTCTTCGCCCTTAGAATATCCTGCAGTCCAAGAAAGTCGAGTCCGGGATAGTCGTCCTTGATGATGATGTGCTTCTAATGGATCACGGAGCACAAACCTTTAGCATAGGCGCAGATGCCAAAGATTCTTGTCTTCTTCGCAGAAACATGGCATAAGATCAGTTCACAGTCAGTCGAGAAGCTTTGTGAACGCAATGAACGCCCACTTCTTTATGCTGTCAAATGAGTACTGGGGATTGTGACGGAAAAGTTGTGCCCAACCATAGAAACGAGCCTCCCGATAAGCGAATTCCGCACTTCCAGAAGTTTGTTGCTTTTCTGATCTTGCCGGTCAGCACAGAAAACGTGCGTTTTGCCGCTAGAGTGCATGGCGAGTTCAACAATTCGTCCGAACACGAACATTGAATGAGGGAAGATCTTCAGAGGCCCGTGAATAGAATTAGACCACTCTCCTCCTCCCTCTCTATCTCGTCTCAGGTTACCTCAAGCAATGGGCAAACTCATGTGTGGTGTCCATTCCTCACGTGTCATGACTATCCATCCTATACTCTATGCATTTCATGCCAGACAGCGTTCCTTATTGTGTATTACCCTTGTGTCTTGGTCACTGTTTTCCCTTCTTTCGCCCAATTCGTCCCCCACTTTCCTCCTTCATTAGTTCAATTTAGGGAAGTGTATCAAAGGAGGTTCCCATCATAGTCATGTAAATAGTACGCATCCAAGCGGGTGGAACTGTAATACCCAGTACTCTCGTTACGTTTTCGACCGACCGTCACTATCTTATTTTGCGTGCTATTTCGTCGTTTGTCTGACCTCCGGATAGGTTTCACCTGTTTACAGGGAAATAAGGTTATGAGAACCTAATCCCTTTAGGATAAGTAATTATGCTGTTCTCGGATCACCTCATCCAATTCCACCCTAGAGTTATGCAAGGCCTTCATTCACTCAGTCATTCATTCATTCCCTCATTCCATGTACTTTCGTGTCTTCTCTTCATTTTGCATCTGATCATCCCATCTCTTTCTGTGCATAATCCTCAGTCTTCTTCCACTGGAGAAAACATTCTGTGGAAGAAAGGCAACATCTCCTCTTACCGCACAAGGACTCCCCCCTTTTTGTATTCCCCAATCCGTCCTAGGATCGCATTTCGCGTGAGAATGCTCATGCCACAACTCTCGTGCCTCTCGTAGCCGGCTGAGATAGGCGGGTGTTTCCCGAATGTGAGACCTCTTCAGAAGGTCATTCCCCCTCCCACCCAACAGCGGGGAAATCGGACACCCAACATCAGGCTGTTCCCTGGCAATCAACGTGTTCGGTGTTTGTTTCTCTCTCGTCTTCTCACAACTGTTATTTCACTCCAGTCATTTATTGTCTTTTTCTCAGTCCATCATCACAACCGCATGTCAATCTCTCCTCTCTCTCAAAGTGTCCACATGTTCCCTTCCTCAACGTTTCTCGCGGTTCAACTTGCGACCCGCTCAGCTTGTAAATCAGGAAAGAATGGACTCGAAGGAGTAGCGGATAACGAGACGGAATGCCACGCCCTCTCACAGCCTCTTTGCCTTCCCCTTTCGTTCCCCTTTGCACCCTCTCTTCTTCTTGTCTTGTCTCTGTAATTGTTCATGCTCCCTGAAAGGATAAACGGTGAAGATTCTCCGGTCCATTCACCTCCTTCAACCGTTACATGTGCACTTTCCCGAATCGAGTCTGACCGATCAGACGTGAATGTTAGGGGTCTAGAACGATAGTAAAGTGCATTTCTCATTCGTCGAATCTCCGCAGTTCGGTTGTCTCTACGAGTTATAGATAACCGCTCCGAGTGAATTAGACGAATGAGATATGCACTTTATTACCGTTTTAGAACCTCTAGTGAATCATCGCCTTCAGGAATGACCTCTACCAACTTCTACGGGACTGCCATAGTGGACAATTCAGCTCAACAGCTCGGGCTCGAAGAGGAGACGTACGATGAGAATGCTTGTACAGTCGTGTTGACCTTATCCGCCAGGCGAGTTTATCCTCCTCTTCTTTCCCCATTTCTCATCCAATCTCTTCTTCTGCCGTCAATTCAATTAGACTGCAGTCATGGCCATCCTTGACCACCACACTTCTGCCACTTCATTCAAATCCCCTCGAAATCATCTTATCCCATTTCGTATTTTCAAATCCTGCGCGTCACAAAAGTTATCCGGGGCGCCTATGGACTTTTGTGTTTGTGCGTCTCGAGCTTTCCATGGATGAAAGAATGTCGTACTCTCAGCGCTGTGATTGATAGCATTGACATTTGTGCCAACTCAAAACAAGGCAGCCCGGGATTTACTGCCCGCTTTATATGAATGTGAGTATACGTACGGCAAACAATGTTGATAGACACCTGGCATATATAGGGAATGATATCATGCTTCAGAGGACTGCGGGATACAGACATCGAATCTGTTAGTGATCCTTTCTGCGTTGTCAGTGGCACCCAGGCTGGTATGATCAGATCTCGAAAATGGAAGGAATTGGGCAAGACCGAGGTGAAATACATACTCGCAATACTGTATTGACTACCGTATGCAGACGATCAACAACACTCTGGACCCAGACTGGGCAACCAAGATACAGCTGACATTCAACTTTGAAGAGCAACAGAGACTGTTATTTGAAGTGTGAGTATTGAAAAGGGAGATTAAGGGGATAATAAGTAAATGATATTAGATTCGACAAAGGAAAGAATGCTAAACACACGCGACTTGGACAAACATCGCTACTCCTGCATGAAATCATTGGGGCGAAGTACAATAGAATCACTGTCCCACTCAGGTATAAATTATTTAATAAGCAAATGAATAGGCATTTATAAAGAATAGAATGTAACAAAGGAATATGTAATTGGGCCTATTCAACTGAGATTCATTGTGTGACTGGCATTCAGAGGAACAATTGTATCCGACGACGCAGTTGCGGTGTAAGAGTCATAGTGTATTTCTCTCTGTGTCGTGTTATGTCACTCCATCATATCTTTCCTCCTTGATAGTCACTTGTCACGTACTGATGTTGCCATGCCACGTCACACACATTGTCACAATGTTTCATCATTCACTGCACACTCGCCTCTCCATGCCTACACTCGAGTCATTTCAGCGAGGATGGAAAGAATTACGGGACCATCACAGTCACAGCAGAGGAACTCAGCCAAGGGAGACAGGAATCGGTCTACTTTATGTGCTCTGCGTCCAATTTGGACAGAAAAGACTTCCTGGGCAAATGCGACCCGTTCCTGAAGATTTCACGTATCAACCATGACAAGACGTTAGTCTATCTATTTTCTAATGCGAAATCTATCTCAAATCTCGCCGACATCTCGAAAAAGTATCCCGGTCAAATGAGCAAACACTTTGAGATGTGGGCTATGCAAACTAACGGGATTTCGTTTCAGCCATCAACTTGCTTATCGAACCCGGTACAAGGAACAGAACTTGAATCCGAAATGGAAACCATTCGAGATTCATCTTGGGCAGCTGTGTTATGATGACAAGTCGAGGTACGGCGAAGGGGTTCTTAAACGGTAGTAAAGTGCATTTCACATTCGTCTAATTTCAGCGGAGCGGTCGTCTCTACTTTACTTAGACGGCCTCTCTGAGTCGTGTAGACGAATGAGAAATGCACTTTACTACCGTTTTAGAAGCCCAAGTACGGTGTCATCTGTGCACTCTTCTTCCTTCTCCCTCTCACTTATTCATATCTCTCCTCATCAAAAATGAACATCCTTGTCAGAACAACGCAGAAGAAATTAAATTTCTCTCTTCCAGGCAATTTCTCATCGAATGTTACGACTGGGACCAGGATGGGAAGTGAGTAACACATTCCTGTGTACGCATTCTATTTCCGTATTCAGTCATGACCTCGTCGGCTCGTGCCTCACGAGTGTCGACAGACTTCTGCGCGGGGAGGACCGAGACATTCCGGTCAGTCTCCCAATCATCCACCCCACTCAATTATGGCTCCTTGATGACTTCCACCCGGCTTAGACACACTCGTCGGAGAATTGAAAACAGTGGGGGGGGGGGGGAATTTGATTGAGGAGAAGTGTTTAGGATGGGGAATTCAACATACGGGGGGGGAGGTGTGGGTGTTTGGACGATGGATCAACCGAACCTCCTGACTAAATATGATTCGCTTTATTATTAATATCTGTGGGGGGGGGGGTAAATTGAATGATGAGAAGAGTATAGGGAGTGGAATAGACACAGACAGTGAGGAGATGTTCATGTGAAGAAGAATGAAGTCATGCGAGACGTGTCCCAAGGGGAACCACGACGACCCGCGCGACTCAAAGAGAAACAACTACAGACGGGGGAACAACGGCGCGTGGGGGAGGGTAGCGGTTCTAAATAGGGTGCCTAAAACGGGAGTAAATCACGTTTCTCATCCTTCTAATCTACTAGGAGCGGTTGTGGAACTTCTAAATTTGTCATCATTCTTCTCCGTAACGCTGCTGTCCATCAGTCAGTAAAACAATCACACTGCGGAGAAGAATGACCACAAATTTGGAACCGATTTAGAACCCTGGTGGGGGATAATCATATTGGACAATGGCCAATCCAATCTCTCCACGTGTCCTTGCACACAAAACAAAAACACAAAAAAGAGGGAGAAGAAGGTGATTGGATTGAGTGCATTTGCAGCTGGTGAATGTCAAAAAAGCAAAGAAGAACAAGAAATACGAACATTCTGGCATTCTCCACTTCCACAAAGTGTACTGCTGGATGGATTACACTTTTCTCGATTTCGTTACTGGAGGGTAAGGGGATTGAGAAATCAAGAGGATCAAGGGGGATAACGCCTTGTTCTCAGAACTGAACTTGACTTCACTGTTGCCATCGACTTCACCAAGTCGAATCTGCCTCTGGAGGATGATTCATCACTTCACAGGGTTTGCACAATATCCTCTCCTCGGATGAATTTACCCTTTCAAGGTGGAGGACGAAGGTCGCTCAAATCAGTATGAAATCGCCATTGAAGCCATCGCTGAAGTCATAAGCATTTCAAAATACAATAAGTACTCCAACATGTTTCAGATATGTCAGTATTATAATCGGAGTAAGGTCTTCAATGCCTTCGGTTTTGGGGCGAAGCTTCGGCATACAAACAAAGTTCATTACAACTTCCCACTGGTGACCCGTGATCGTTCTATTCTCGTCCAATTTCTCCTGCTCAGAACCTTGAGACGGGGGAGCCACAGTGTGATGGGATCGCCGGTCTGCTCGAGGCCTATCACATTGCCCAACAACACGTGGAGTTGTCCGGGCCCACGGACTTCGCGCCCACCATCAGGTGTCCACCTCTTCGTATTTCACACTCATCAACACGAACGTTAAAGATTCGCTGCAAAACGAGCAGCGAGTCTCCCTCATGATGGGAGCAAATATCTTGTTCTCCTGATAATCACAGATGGCGTCATCTCTGACATGACCAAGGCAAAGGAGGAAATAGTCAAGGTTTCAATGTCCTCATTGACAAAGGAGAAGAAAATCATTAAGGCGTCGGGTCTTCCTCTATCTATTATCATTGTAGGAGTGGGCTACGATTCGTTCGAAGAGATGAAGGTGCTTTATATTGCCTGTCATTAGCTCATTTTCTTCGGCAGGTCCTCGATTCCGACAATACTCTGCTCTCATGGAATGGCAAATACGCCAAGCGTGACATTGTGCAGGTGGTTGATCTGTTTTGCTCTTTCATCACTTCCTCTTCTCTTTCGTCACAGTTGGAGTCATGAGCAATTTCAACCTCCGCATACCTCTCCGAGCGGTTGTCTATGATATAGAGAGACTACCGCTCGGAGGAGAATGGGGAGGTTAAAATTGCTCATTTCCTCATCCTAGTGACAATACAAACACTTCCTTCCTCTTCCATTCATTTGTCTTCACAGGCGCTTTATTGAAATGGCTCAAAGATTAACATTTGCATGATGTCAGGGGATTTTCAGTTTGTGGAAATGCGAAAGTACCTTCCCCCGCATCGCCAACTTTCCGAGGGGGAAATCCTGGACGCAAAGCGTCTTCTCGCGAAAGAAGTTCTGCAGGAGATTCCCATGCAACTTACGAGCTACATGAAGAGCAAGGTTCTGTTGACTAGACAATTGCAAATGAGGGGTTGTAATGAATGTTTACAGGGAACCTATCCGCGTCCTCCCTCCAGTCCCTTCAGGGACTCGAATTTTGTACCATCCACTGCAGTGCCCGCAGTGGGGTTCTCTGGAATCATGGATAGTCCGAGACTCAGTGAGTAAAGTGAATGGGGAATGCATTATGGAATTTGTAATCTTCTCGTCGGAGCGGTCGTCTCTCATTTCGATAGACGACCACTCGGGAGAGATTGTGGAGGTTAACAATTTCGTAATGCATTCGCTAGAAGTGACTGAGGAAGAGTGGATGATGATGGTCTCATTCAGTGCACAGAGACTCTAGTCGTCGACGACGATTGCTTCCACAGGCCCCAACTGAAGGACTGCAACAGATGCAGATCTCTTGATTTCCTATTCACTTAGCTCAACAGCCAAATTAAAAACACCAATGACTTAATTTTCATGCCTCATGGCCAAATATCAGCTATCTTTTCCTATTTGAGAGCACCGCGTGATAATCGGTGTACACTTTAGTATTAGTTTTAGTTAGGGAACGCTTTTTTTGGAAAATAACTGTGATTTGTCGTCTCTTCTCTTCGGATAGTAGTTTTCTATCACTATTAGAGAAAACCGCAAGCCGAAGAGTAGAGACGGCAAATAATGCAAAAAAACTTTTTCCCAAAAAAGCGTTTCCTAGTTTTAGTTGTGCTTCAAGAGAATCTCCTACTTAGATGGCATTTGACGGGCTTAGATAATAGACTCTCGTGATCGTCGATGATTGAGACATTGTAGTTGGGGGAAGAGGAAGGAACACGCAAGAAAATGTAATCAGAAGGGGTAGAAAAAGGAAGAGGGAACGAAGGAATCATCGGGGCTCTAATCTCTTCGGCTTCATCTTCATTGTGTTTTTCTTCATTAATTCATTTCATTTACCCAATTGTGTACACCCATTCCGATAAAATATATCATCAACATTTATCTGTTATTGAATCAATCAGCAAAATGGATATTGAAAGTTCATTTGTTGTGAAAGCGCAAGGATGAGATCATATGATGTCGAATCAATTATCACCCGCTGATGGTGAACGCTTCTGCTTGCCTGCTGAAACTGTTTTACAGTTTGAACGTTGGTTTATCGTGATGGCTGCGATATCATAAAATGAAATTGGAAGGATATTGTTGATACTCGTTGCTAATTGAGTTAAAACGCAATTAGCAAATTAAGAAGCATTATTTTTTCACCTCAAAGTAGGGCGGAACCGGGTGGGAAACTTTCGAATTAAATTCTGATTTTTTTCCTGGAAGTAGGTATGGGCATCCCAATGAACGTCCTGTCTCGGTTTGGTCTGTAAAAATTTCGCAATCGTCTAACAGACGAATTTCGTCATGAGATTTAGTGGATCATAACTCGCTTCAAACTCATTCTAGAGAGCTGGTAAAGAGTTCGTTCTGCAGCAAATTTTCTGACGATCATTTTACTTC
>JACMIF010002832.1:5028-16469 GCA_014805445.1 Diplogasteroides magnus
CATACCCCTAAAATACCCAGACCAAACCCCAAAACAGTCTCCCTTCTCACCCCACCCCCAATTCGTCGTCATTCTTCTCCGCCGCGCGGTCGTAAAATAAAATGTTATTCAAGTACTGAATAACAATATTGTAATATGTCATTATTGATGTCATGTTCAATACAAAGAAGTGGAAGTATATTTTTTTAAATAACTGAATCTTCACAAATATTATGACAAACAACTATTATATTGATTCGGCTTGGGGTATCTGAAAAGCGAGGTGAATGTGCAAAATACTGAATGTACAAGAATTGAGAGTGGAAGAATTGAGTATACATGCAATAGGAATAAGTCTGAAGGAATGAACGAAAGGAGAAGGTGGGGTCATCGATGAGATTTTTAAAGTATAGTAAAATGACTGCAGAGCGTTGCCATTACATGTTGATTTCTGTGCAATTCACCATTGACAAAAGAATTTTCTTCGTTGATAGTCTTATTATCCTTCCGTCGTCCTCCTCCCTCTCTGAGGCATCCTCCTGGTTCTTCCTCTTCGTTCCGACCTGTCCAAGCTTCAGTGCTGAGTTCCTCAGATCCTCAGAAGTGCTAGCGACGGCTGCTTGAATAGACAGCACGTAATGAGAATGAGAAGGGCATGTGACGCCTCTGGCCGGAAAAACAGTAGGGGGAGTTTGACTAAGGATAGTTGACGACACATTGTGTTGGTAGATGTGGGTTTTGAATTGGCAGCAGAAGAACACGAAAAGTCTAAAGTCACAGGAAGTACAATCGATGGTGCCCCCGAATCAAGACTCAGTGTCTCTATATCTTGATATTCATCCTTTAGGGCAGCCTCGTCGTTTTTAAGTGGAGTATCCATAGGTCGTATGGGCGAAACCAAAGGAGGTGGAGTGGGAGGACGAATTTCAATGAAATCTTCATCCTCCTCCTTTATGGCGTTGTCCTGTTCAGTGCATTGCATACTATGGGTAGGATCAGACGAATTTTGCTCCATCCTGATTGGAAGTGGAGTCAAATGAAGTTGATCCGCGTTGAGTAGCCCAGTTCTTGAAGTAGGTTCGACTTGTATAGGGATGGAGGACACAGTTCGTGCAATGGTTGCGTGAGCGGAAGCAATGGTCACTGCAGGATGAGGTGGGTCCATCGGAGTGGATGAGGAGTTGACAGTGGAATCTGGAGAAATATTCACTGCACAAGACGGCTGAGAAGTTGTCGCAGCAGTCGGCGCAGGTTGTGGAATCTCCAGAATTTCCAGGAAGTCTTCGTCTTCATCTTTCACCTCAACTTCAACAGCCACGCGATCCTCAGCTAAGGCCAGCAGACTCTGAAATAATCAATCGCACATTGATATCGCAAGTATCCCAAACCTTCGTAACGGTGATCCAAGCGTTGTGTATAATGTCTTTTGTTTTATATTTGCAGCAGCTGTTGATCTCGTCGTACAAACGTTTACGAACCTGAAAATGGATGAGATTGGGGTTCACCTGTCAAGCACTATCTCAATATCTGATAGCTTAAAAATATTGATATGCTAATTTTCACAATTTCTTCTCTCATCCTCATTTCCAATTTCTTCCCTGCTCTCCCGGTCACATGGTTAATATTCGATAAGGACCGGTACTTATCAAATATTGTTAGACGAAAATAATTTGGCATGGCAAGCGGCGTTTCGGTTTCAGGATCCAATTCAATAAAAGAGCTGGATTGGACGGGCTTCAAAATGCGTTAACCATGAGGAAATTACCCACTTGAATCATCAGGCATTTCAGTGCGGGATCAAATGTTTTTTGGGCGCGAACTTTGCTGAAGAAGTGGGTAAACAGTTTTACAAATATTAATGTATTGCGTTCTCTTTTTGTTGTAGACCGTGTGTTTGAAATGTTTGCTAGTCGCCTTTTGAAAATGCAACCCTGAACTGATCATAATGTCGTGCCAAGGTTCAAATAGTGGATGTAATAGTTATAGGCATATATAAGCATATTTTCCACGAATATTACGACTCACCACGCCGTCGTGAAATTGTTCGATGAGCTCAGATACATGTTGTGCCAGCTCTGCAAAAGAGAGAATATTGTGAATAAGTTAGGAATATTTGTATCACCTATGAGATTCCTGGTATCTCCCTTAGCCACGCTAGTGAATATGGCGAATAGATTGACGTTTTCGGTAAGCTGAAATGTTACCATTTCGCCGATATCAGCGATGACGTAATACCCTTTGCGGAGTATTTCTTGTGAACCTTCTTACTAACCTTTGCCTTGCACGTCCTATGTCGAGCTTCGCTATTAAATAGAGGTTGCGTTGATTGAAAATCTTCGGTCAATGTTAGGAGACTCTAAAATCACAGAAAAGATATTGAATTGTTAATAAAATTTCTCGTTGTTCGACAGTCAGACCCATAGGCAAGTCCGGTAAAGGGATTCTAAAACCGAAAGTAATTAGGAAAGCTATATAAGGGATGGAAAGATTCTAGCTTGCAAAATGTTTTAAAACCGAAAACGTATTGGAAGAATTTCGACCGTTTCGCCCCCTGCGTTCAGACGGTCTATTCGGAATAAATGAAAATTCACCTGAACAACAGCGATCCATGCACTACTCACGGTATCGCCTGTGTACCGGTTTTCGCTGATTTGCAGATCCCTATGGCACGAAGACTGGACCTGCAATGACGTTAACGTTTTCAAGTTCACAATCTTTTCGGAACATGAACGTGAAATTTTATTGAGTATACTTTGCCGTTACCTGCCTCGCGTGAAATTGTTCAAGTAAAACAGCTGCACGATGAACCAAATCTTAAAATGCTTGTCATTTAACTAAAAATATTAGACATGAAATATATTTTTGCGAAAATGTCGTCTAAGCACATACCTAGTGGTATTTTCATGCCATCATCTGCATTTGAAACGAGGAGGAAACAGAGACTGGAGTTCCTCGCCAACTAAATTTGTACACACATAAAAAAATACTGCCATTTCCCAGATTCAGTTTGAAACTGCCAAGCATTGACCGTTAAAATTGCCCACATGAGCAGTTCTTCCGTCACATATGGCATATTCAAATCTACGCGGGGGAAGTGGCAGTTTGAAACTGCCAATATTAATAGTTCTTTTTCTGTGTGTTGTGAGCTAAATAATATGCATTCAAGGATGTGTTATCAGCGCTGCTATGCGGCCATAGTGAAGTCAGTTGAATGTTCAGGTCATGTGGTAAAGTAATATGCATACGGTATGTTGTAATCGCCGACCATAGACTAAATATTAGGTTGTGAAGAAATTAATGTTAGAATTTGTTATTCCGATACAAAAAAATCTCAGTGAACGCTAGGCAGTAATTGTGTAGTGCATAGTTGTTGACTAGCTTTGGCCAACATGTATGCCTAGCTTAGCTATTGCAGGCCTGCAGCACAGCAAGCAGTAGGCTTTCAAAGTCCATGGTTGCAGTGAAGACCACTGATAAGTTCTCGGGCTGTATTTTCAAGAAGCGAATTTTCCGGACCAAACGAACCGTGCTAGTGCATGAGCCGTGTAATGAACAATACCAGGCCCCAATGAGAGAATTCCCAGCCAACAAAGTTTTTAAGGGCAATTGTTTTTTTTTGAAATAAGTGAGAAAAACGCCCTTTTCATCCGAGAAAGAGTGACAGCTCGTTTTCAAAAGTTGCATCAATATGTTCAATCATATTTCGGATGCAACTTGCGCATTACCAGTAGATTATAAATTCACGTTCGATTATAGCTCCAAATGCCTTCTTCAGGTGACATCGGTAGGAATATTCCCCTATTTTTCAAAAATTACAAATTCTTGTATATTTTTCGTGCTTTTCCTATTGAACTCGGTTCAAGGAACACGTATGTGTTATAATTAGAACCCGTCTCCCTTACTATAGTTAACTACCAAGATATAGAACTCCAGAAAGAAGAAGAGTGCAGTCCGACATAATTTGTGCCAGAATGGCATGCATGCCTGTCACGAATATCGTGATCTTTTTGTACTACAATTTCTCTCTTCTTTCATCGAATCATCATCTGTCACTTTCTATTATCTTCTTTCATCAATTCAATTCAAAACAACTTCAACTTCCCTTCAATATCATCGGTTTTTGCCCGAATCACACTGGTCACAAATCACACCTCTCTGGCCGTTTCATATGCGCGCGCATTTCTCAACTGCGCGTCAGCCGCTTAACTGTGGCGCGATACTCTGCGATTTTCGCCGGGACGTTTGCTCTTCTTTTTTCTTCTTTTCTGCAACGGTCACGCCGCTTCGTTATTAAATTTATTCTTCAAATCAACTCTATTGCTTCGTAGCTGCCGCCATTCGTAATGATTTCTCTCCTAGCCTTCAAAATTCTATCTTTTTTGGCAAATTACTTCTGTAACTCAACTCTTTTAGTTTCTTCGCGTATCGACTTTACTCTTTGGGTTTAATTACCCAATTTTGAGTGAGCCCGTTGCCACTCTTCTTGGTCTCTCGTGGTCTGGACAAGAAGCCGCTTCCCGCTGCCGCTTCTTTCCACGTCAACGACTACACACCTTCATCCATTTGAAAACCTTATTTTTTGGTGACTTTCCATGACACAGTAGCCTCTGATGGATTCATTACAATAAGGGCATTTCATCGTTGCTTCGCTAGCTCCTCCAACTGGCTCCCGCTGAAATTATTTAATATTTATTAGGGTTTAGCACTAGAGTCTCGCTATCGCCCATCAATCGCCCACTAATCAGCCACTCTCGTTTGGAGAGAGAGTGAACGAGGGATAGTCGCAGAGCCAGGAATATACAAAAGTGTGCGATAGCGACACTATCAGCAACGCCCGTCCGAAAACTCACAAATGTTGACGATCGGCCTTTCCTCTTACGTGCTTTCGTGTTGTCCTGCAAAGGCCATTGACATTCTATTGATGTGTATGTTGGAGTTCAATCACCTCTTCATGGTTCTTCCTTTTTGTTCCGACCTGTCCAGGCTTCAGTGCTGAGTTTTTCAGAATCTCAGTAGCACTAGGCGTAGGATTTTGAATAGACTTCCCGTAACGATGGAGCGCTGCGACCGAACGAGTAACAGTCGGCGAAACTGTAGAAGAAGTGGTCGGGGTTCGAATGAAAGCAGATGAACACGATGTGCCGACAGTCCCCGTTGCAGGAAGTGTAACTGATGGTGCCTCCGAAGAATCTTTCTGTATCTCTTCATGTTGACGTTTCTTCTTCATGGCAGCTTGATCGTTCGTAATCGGATTATCCAGAGGAGGAGTGTGAGAAACCGAAGGATGTGGTGTGGGAGGTCGAAATACCATGATATCTTCATCTTCCTCCTTTATGGTACTATCCTGACTGTTCCTTTTCATTCTGTGGGCAGGATCAGGAGAATTTTCAACCATCCTGATGGGAAGAGGGGTCAAATTAAGCAGTGTTGACAGTGGAACATTGAGACAGGTTGACTGGAATTTTTGAGAATGTCATTGACCATACATCGCAATACCGGGTCCACTCATTATAGTCAGCATCAGCAGTGCAATGGAATCAACTGTCGAGCTGTCTACTATGGAGTGTGGTAAGTAAATACTTTTCATATGAAGGTAGATAGGTAGTTCTCATTTATCTAATCCACTCGTAGCGGTTGTTTATGTAACGTAGAGACAACCTCTCCGCGGAAATTAGTCGTAGTTATCTAGCCTGACTTATGCCCATGTGAAAAACTCCACTGTAGTTCAACCTTCATCTCTCTCAAAGTTGCCTATCAATGTGTTGATGCCAGTGCTTCCTTACCTGGAAATGAAGAATTTGAATTCACTCCGTCTAATGTCCAATCGTCTGAAGAAGGTCATCAACTCGAATGGACCGACGCTCTACGGTCTCAAGGGCAACATTGATATTTTCAATGTCAGACCAACTGTTAGAAGTGGAGAAATCAGATGCTATATAACATCTTATAAACCAATTTGCGTTACATTTGAAGGCAACGGAATCGTAGAATGCAATTTTAGCAGTGGCTATGTGCATTTTTCTGCAATTGAATGCCTTGTTAACATGAGCAGAATGATTTCCGAAATTTCTCTCACATTTGCGGGAGAGATGAACGATATCGTAGCTAATTTCATTTCCGTAATTTTGGACCGTTGCACTTCGTACGACTTTAACTGCAACTTCAAGTATATTTTCTCGAACAAACCGCTTTTCAACCATTTCACAAGATGGACTGGGACATTAAGTTCTACGCTAGAGAAGAAGAGTTCGATGAGTGTTTCTATCAATGTTTGTTTTTCTATTCACTTAAAGAAGCCGTCCGGGGAGATTGTCGAAGTGCTTCCCAACGGCATAAACGAAATAAGAGGACGACGAAATAAAAACGCAGAGAACAAAAATTATTCGTTATCCCATCGGAACTATATTTATCACAGAGAGCCACATAGTGGCGAGAGAGACAACAATAGACTGACAACGTCGCTAGACAACTCGAGCGTATATACTAGCAGTGGGCGACGTTTACTAATCATCATGGTGTAGGGCACCACTATTCAAATATCCTACTGTAGGCACACCACAATTAGCTATAGGTGCTTACTCATACACTACAAGCCTCTTAGTTTCCCCGATTTTATCTTTTTCTTTGACCCTCCCGAGTCACCATATAGAGGGCATTCGAGTTATTCATGTTAAGGCGAGTCATCCCAACCCTATTTTTCCCCTTTGTAAGTTATTTCCCGGTTTTCTATCATAAGTTCGCCCCAACTGACTGGCGTTGACCCCATTGAACCGCCCCGCGGAAATGACTGTATCGCGTGTTTATTTATCTTCGAATAGCGTCCCGTATGGATTCAGGCTATTATTACGGTAGCCGCATGTTTCCCTGTCTAATTTTCATTCTTGTTAGACAGTAGAGTGCTGATAGGTCGTCGTTAGTAGTGATTCCGACCTGTGTGTCGGGGTTTGTCCTCGTTTTCCCTTGTTTTGCCGCTTTTTATTGATAAACCTTTTGCGTGTTAACTGAACTAGCATTTGATCGAGAACCTGGGCGTTAGCCCTAGAGATAACATGGGGGCCGACCGTTCGCTCGCATGCTATATTGGTTTTCCGCAATCGGTTTGTGCTGTTTGGGTTGCATTGATCCTCCGTGGATCGGCTTCCCGTGTTGGGTGGCATTGATCCTCCGTGGAGCGGCCTCCGGTATTGATTGCATTGATCCTCCGTGGATCTGCATCCAGTACTGTGTGGATAGCATTGATCCTTTGCGTGAATCGGCTTCCAAGTTGTGCACGACAGCAGTAAATCAATAGTGGCGACGCCACAGAGTGCGACGAGTGGAGGATTTTCGTTGTGTGGGATAGACAGTGATCTATCGCCGATATTGTTTGGAGTTTAATATATAACTCTTGTGTCATTTGGGGACAGATTTCGCAAAGTGAATTTTTGCGAGAAGTGGAATTTGGTGATCATTTTATGTACAGTCGATAGCCTGTAGTGTGCTAAGAAGAGCTGTGAAGACCGCAGTGTCTGGTTTTTGACTGTTATTTCCAAACGAGTGCGGAAGTGCGTGTGCGCGCTCGCGAAAAGAATATTCCAGAGGTGGTTGGAGGAGCGCGCGTTGCGGTTGCGTCGCGGCTGGTATCGATTGATTGGAGGAGTGTGGTGAGGAGTCGGTGATATACACAATCTCTCGCCAAGTACTTTCGTGATGTTTGGATTGAATAGAGGCGATGAGAGGGGAGAGGGTGGTAATGACGATGGTCGAGGACTATCATTCAGTGACAGGCCAATCTTGGTTCCTCCAAGTGGTCTCTTCAGTGCACCTGATCCTTCTACGGAACGTTCCCAAAGAGCACAGGCTAGGGAGATGAGGGGTAATGGTATTACCTTCGGAAGTGATTTCTCTATGCCCCGTGGCAATGAGAATGATAATGAGAAGGGAGGCACAGTAGAGCATATCACACACAATGAAGAGGCACCCAATGGTGATGGTGATCTGAACGAGGGACAACAAATTGAGAAGTAAATTGTGGATTCTGCACAGGGAATGGCTGACTATGCAAAGAGTTTTGTGCAAGGGCTGACTAAGAAGCCAACAGCCGATGACAAGAGCACTTTCAACGCGTCTGTGGATGAGAATTGTGCTAAGATTAGGGAGAACACTTCAAAGATGTTGGATCTACTCAGTCTCTCACCGCAACGGGAGGATTCGGGAAACAAGGACGGGTACATTGAGAAGGTCACAAGTGTATGCAAGACATTGAAATGTGCAAACCTTGATGAAGTCCTTGAGCGATTCGGAGTGATGATGAGAGAAATGCAGGGTCTGCAGAAAAAAACAGTGGCATCCTCGGAAAGAGCAGTGAAGGCTGAAAGGGAAACCACAGAGTTGCCAGCACAGCTGACCAAAGCAGTGGATGAGAGGAACCGACTCTCAAACGTATTGAAACACGTTCAGAAGAGAGGAAGCGGTGACAATCGTGAGAGTTCAATCTTCGGTCAAAGGCCACCAGTCGAGAGGAATGAAAGGCTAGCGAGTGATACGGTATTGAGTGGTCAGAATGATGGGCTTAAAGGTACAGTCCTGGGCGCCGATTTTTATCGCAAATTGACGTTAGACACGGTAGAATTTGAATGTGCTAATTCGCGAATGGACGGAAAATTGATATTATGGCTTCATAGCGATGTGAGTTCCCAGCTCAGAATGTGCATTGCATTCTCTATTAGTCCATTTTGATGCACAAATTAGAGTAAAGCTCAATTAAAGGAGCTACCGTGTCTAATATCAGTTTGCAATACTCGGCGCCCCGGAGTGTACCTTTAACGATTGAGAAATGCTATTTATTGTCGAATTAAGAACCTTGACTTGGAGCTATCAAATTCCTAATGGGAACAACTGTATTAAGATATCGAAAGAACCCGTGCGGTCAGACTGCAGGCCACTTTTTGCGAGCTCATTGTCTCATTCATGAAAGAACTTTCCAAAATTCATGAACAAATGACAAGTTACAAATATTAATAATTTATCTGTTCCAGTATTACAAACTGAACGAGGAGAGGGAGCAAGCGGAAGAGTATAAGGATGGTATTACTAGTGTCGACGTGGATCATCGTGTCGATCTCATTTATTATAAGAGTGCAAGGGTAAAATATGTTCTTCACAGGCCACAAGATGCTCTATTCATTAACGGCGCTGTGCGCCATATTGTGGAATGGTTTTCCGTTGTTTCATGAGCTGCTTTGATCATTTGACATTTCAACCTAAAAAAAACAAAAATCGTCCAAAAAATCCCATACTCGTTTGGCTCGTCTCGATACGGCAAAATTATTTTTGATAAGAAAAATATAATTTGTCGTCACCTTCGGCAGATTTCCGCGTAGCCTCTTTTGCATATCCATAGTTTTCTCACTTTCGAAAATCGTTGCAGCATGATTTTGAAATGTGGACGAACTGGAACAAGACATTCCCTGGACTCCCTACACTCCCTGCACTCCCTGCACACTACATTCCCTCCAGCGGCCACACTCCATCAGTCCTCGTAATTCTCATCACGACCGCCCTTCTGTACAGAACTCCCCAAGATGTCGCATATGAGCGCTCAAAACCACCCTAATATCCTTTTGTGAAGTGCAAGTCGCTTTAAATAAGAGATTTTTCTATCAAGATTACAAAGACTGTAGTCAAGATTCAATTCGCCTGGAATCGTTATCCTATGATGGCATGCTCCTACTTCGCAAGTTATTGACTACAAGGAGATCGTGTCTTCTAGCTCGTGAGCTTACGCTAGCTGTAAATAATCTTTTCACTCATATCTTCAGTAAAGGATATTGTTCTTCTGTTCGAATTGGCAGACTTCTTGGCCATCGACGAACTGGAGATCGAAGCGGAGATGTCTCATCCCTATCTCCAAGATCCTTCAAGAAGATCCACATACCGTCATTCCCTATTTCTTGGGTGCAGCTGAAAGACTCAACAACGCCGACCTGAAGGTTCATGCTTATATATTATTGTGGAAAAGGAGTTGATTAAGTTGGTGCACTATTTCTCAGAGATTACCGCTTCTGTTGATCGCAAAGTGTAAATATTCCTATGTAGGGTCCTGAATCATACATGAGCTCACAGTGTGATGTATGAATTTGAGCTATTTTTGGATGGATTTCGATATAGACAAATCAAAAAATAATTTTAGTTAGAAATATTACAAGAATCGATCAAAATCAGTGAATAGGACACATTGCCCGGTCGTCTTAATCGCTCAGAGAGGACCGCTAGGAATGAAGTGAGACAGCTTGTATCCGAAGTAATCGAGTAACTTTCCTTTCCAATGAGGCGCACCTCGTGATTTGTGAGTTGATTGTATCAGAAAAAAACCCAATCTTTATCGACGAGAGTTCGATGCAGAAAAGAAGCACAGATACATATAAGATCTATCAATAGAATCTTACACTCGACCCTATAAATTGTTAGAGAAGCGATTGAATCGTCTGAATTCTATTGATGTGACCATCACTGCACGGGACGTTGAGTAAGTGGAAAGAACAGAAGTAGTCCTACAATATTATACAGCCTTTCCGAACTGTGAAGTTTTGACTCACTACGCTTTCTCATTTTTGTGTGCTATATATCTGACGTTCATTGTCACTTTCACTTTCATTATTCCTATGAATCGTGCTTCATCAGACTATGCATATCCTAAGCGAACATGATTTCCATCAGTCCAATGAGGAAAGGGATGGTAAAGAAGAAAATGACGTTCACCACCTGAATAAAGTTTGTCCGATGCATTTCGTTCGGGGGAATCATTCTCAATTCAATAGCAGTTGGAGCAAGTAACTGTTTCGAATGAATAAATGGATTGCACCATGCATCTGTCCATTTTATGACTATGATCTACGTGTAGTATATTTACTACTGACTTAGAAACCATATCTCCACTAGGGGTTCAAAAACGGTAAATTAGTCGTCATTCTTCTCCGCCGTGCGGTTGTATCATTCTTTGATAAACAACCGCGCGGCGGAGAAAAATGACGGCAAAATTTCCCGTTTTTGAACCCCTGATCTCCACCTGTGTGATAGAGTTTCTAAATCGGGAGTAAAGTCCATTTCTCATTCGTCAAATCCCTCGGAGCGGTTGTCCCTAAGTTCGATAGACAACCGCTGCGAGTGGGTTATGAGAATGAGAATGGCACTAAACTACTGAAAGTGAGTTAGAAACACTACTATGGGAAAATCGGAGCAGACAAACCGAAATGGCGATAGCTGGTATCAATAACTTTCCATTTCCTCTCCTGATTGCGATAAGTACGAGAATGCATGAGGTGATGTCGAGAAGGACGGTGGCGACCTCAACGAATACAGTAGGGAAGGCATAATGAACGCGAGAGTGCATTCCGTCTCTCTGAGCTCTCCATCGTGCGGTCATGTCTACACACCAGATATGACCGTACGATGGAGAGCACAGAGAGACGGAATGCACTCTC
>JACMIF010002833.1:0-12401 GCA_014805445.1 Diplogasteroides magnus
CCCCTACTGCTCAGCCAAGCGCCCATTTCACGGGCTCTTACTCTTCTAGGGGGTCATATCGGAGGCTGCGAGCACATTGATAAAGTTAAAGAGAATTATCGTTGCAATCGACCGTACGAATGAATGTACCTACCCGAAAATTTGGAAAAATGCTCACAAAACCGTAACAGAATAATCCGTAAATTCGCACACATTTTAGAAAATAGCGATTTAATATTACTGTAACACAATAATAATTTTTTATGTCAATTTAAGGCATCTGCGGGCTCTACAGTGTATTAATTTGCTTAATTTTTACGTAATATGTTGGTATGTTCAGGATAAGCTTATATATGCCATTAAAAATCTTAGAATTTACTGCACTTTGGGCAAAAAACAAAAATATATTTTCTTGTTCCGCTCACATTTAATTGCGTATTACGGCGAATAGTAAAGAAAATTGAAGCGCCGTGAGAATCTTTGGAAATTCGAGGATTTTTTGTTGATTTGATCGTTCTGTTGGTTCTTGTTCTCACTCACTTCTTGGGTAAAATATCTGTTTTTATTCAGCCGACGTCTGAGATGATGGAAGGGTCAAGCATGCCGGCTTCTAATACAAGAATGGTCAACATTGACGAGGTACAAACCATTGACGCAATTACGTTATAATGTAAAGTTAGGTTTGATAACTGTTTAACTGTTAGTTCCACTTTCAATTTGGCTGATTTACACCTGTAGCATTTTGAATTTCTTCATACTGTAGAGTGCGGCAAATATCCAATGCTAGTGATGGTGGCAACTATGAGTTGGCAATTTTGAAACGTTTGCATGCGACGTTATTTGTCAGCTCCAGATGTTCATTTCGTAATAACTTTGTGTTGTTTTAGGAGTTAATTTGACGACATGTCGCGACATATTTTATCCAAGATGATCTCGAAATAAAGAAACTGGTTAAGGTGACGTCTACCGCGAAAACGCAACGTGTCGCCTCGCACAGTCACGTCAAGGGACTGGGATTAAATCCCGAGACGAAGGCAGCACTCTCGAGGGTTAGCTAAGGACGATCTAATAGCATGCTTTTGGAATTACAGTTTTGTTTGTTGTGAAATGGGCGGCTTTACAGGCAGCTGGATTTGTTGGCCAGGAAGATGCAAGAGAAGCAGCGGGATGTGTAGTAGATCTCATCAGGTATACGCAATTGTGTGATGAAGTTGAAATATTTCATTCCAGACAAAAGCATGTCGCTGGAAGAGCCGTTCTTTTAGCAGGCCCCCCTGGAACAGGTAACGAACATTTCTCAGTGATGCAAGAATGATATACTTTTTGCCAGGCAAAACTGCTATTGCTCTTGCAATGGCCCAAGAACTGGGAGATAAAGTACCCTTCTGTCCCATGGTCGCGTCTGAAGTGTTTAGCAGTGAAGTAAAGAAGACTGAAGTGCTCATGGAGAATTTCCGAAGGGCGATCGGTAATTACAAAACTTTTTGCTTGTTATATGCAACCGTAATTTATCAGGGCTTCGGGTTCGTGAGAAGAAAGAAGTTTTCGAAGGAGAGGTAGTAGAACTCTCGCCGGTGGAAGGAGAAAACCCAGTCGGGTACGTCGAATTACTCTACCAAATTAGAAAAAAACGATACCGTTTCTTCGTCTTTTATTCTTGCTCTTTGCAGATATGGAAAGGCATTATCTCATGTACTTATTTCTCTGAAAACTGCAAAGAATTCGAAGCAGCTCAAACTCGACCCATCCATTTACGACAGTATTCTCAAGCAGAGAGTTGAGGTGAATATGATGGTTCATGAATTTGCGATTTTGTTCTATTCAAGATCATATTTTCCCTGTTTAAGGTTGGCGACGTCATCTATATCGAAGCGAATACGGGCGTCGTGAAACGTGTCGGAAGGAGTGACGCGTATGCCACTGAATACGATCTGGAAGCGGACGAATTTGTGCCTCTGCCAAAAGGAGACGTACACAAGTCAAGGGAGGTACGGTATCTTCTCACCAATGTAGTTATTTCATTGGTTCAGGTAGTGCAAGACGTCTCATTGCATGATTTGGATGTGGCTAATGCTCGACCTCAGGGACAAAAGGTACAAATTGATATTTGACTGATTGAAATACTTTATGTCTAGGGAGATGTAAGCAGTCTCGTGGGACAGCTGTTGAAGCCTAAGAAGACTGAAATTACTGGTGCGTGCCGAGAACAAATTTGAATTTACTTAGGAATGAATGCGAGTGATTTGGAGATGTCTCTTTTGTTGATTATCAATTGAAATATAAATGTTTTGTTCAGATCGACTACGGCATGAGATCAATGTTGTTGTGGATGACTACATTAATCAGGTGATTTACTCATTTTTCTTGGTTTTAGTCCTATTGTTGCTGTCCTGAATGTGAATTACCGTAGTATTGCAGGGCATTGCTGAGCTTGTCCCCGGTGTGCTATTCATCGATGAGGCACACATGCTTGATATAGAGAGTTTCACATATTTGCACCGGTATGGTGATCATTCGATGGATTTCAACTACTCCATATTTTTGTAGTGCTCTCGAGTCATCATTCTCCCCAATAGTCGTGTTCGCCACCAACAGAGGACTCTGCAAGATTCGGTAGGGCTTCTCTTCCTTGGCATCTTCATCAATTCAATTATAGTGGAACTGATGAGTCATCTCCTCATGGCATTCCAAGGGATCTCCTGGATAGACTGTTGATCATTCCAACCAAGCTCTACAATCGAGATCACATTCACTCAGTAAGAATTCTCCGTGAAACACTAATCTGAATTGGATATATTTGTAGATTGTCGAGGTTCGCGCTGCTGCAGAGAATGTGAGACTGGAAGCAGCTGCAGTGGTGGAATTGGCTGGAATTGGAATTGAGAGCTCATTGAGGTGGGAATGTAGGATGAGATACATAATCGAGTGGACGAGATAAGCAACTATCCACCCGTGCAACTTATTACACAGAAATAGGCCCTCTTTATGCACAAATGTCCTCATATCGGGAAAACAGTTGACAGATGGATAAAATTTTCATTATATATGACGTTTCAGATACGTTGTGCAACTGCTAACACCTGCGAAGCTGCTCGCCCAGCTGTCTGGCCGTGACACAGTTACCAGAGAAGATATTCTTGAGGTTCGCATTTCAAACGATGATTTTTGCTTCATTACCGTTATGTTTCTCAATGTCAAATTGTTGCAGGTCTCGAGTCTGTTCATTGACGCAAAGAAGAGTTCGAAAATGTCCGCAGAGAATGGCACTGAATCCATGGACACTACTTCCACTGCCTGATAATTATGCTTTTAAATTTACTATTTGAAGAGCTGTGTTACTTTCATACACTCAAGGCGTATACGCGCCTTTACACAAGTTCGATCTCTCTTGTTATAACGATAATCATTTGTGTATTTTCAATATTAGCTTTCCTGATACTCAAGTATTGTTTGTTCATTGTTATTTGTTGATGCTATTCGAGTGATTCTTGTTGTTCCTTCACTTAGCTTTTTTCAAGTTCACACTTTTCGCTACTGTGTTTACAACGTTGACAATTTTGGCTAAAGAAGTTAGTGCATCCCGTTGTTGGTGAATTCCCTTTACGACTGTTTCCGGCAGTTCGATATCTGATGTCAATGCACTTTGAACGCTTTGATTCTTGAAAGAAAGAAAGAGAAGCTGTTATGTAGGTAGTTGTAGTAATTTCTACAGTATGTACAATGGGTCGTATTTGCCAAATTTTATTAAACTGTATCTGTACTTGATGTTACTGTTTAGTAGGAGTGATGTTCCCTGTCAAATTTTTTGCCCGTTTTCTGAGAAGTTGGAAACCTCAGGTAATTGGATGTACTAGTGTTAATCGTAGTTTTAAACGGCATGTCATTGTTGGATTAGAGATGGTAGAAAATCATACAGTGAAGCAATGCTGCGAAAATGAGTATTTCAGATGTCCAAACATCTTCTGATCTTTGATGTCGATGGAACATTGACAGAGCCACGTTTGAAGATTACAGATGAATTGAGAAAGTACATGGATGGAGTTAGGAAGGATAGAGGTGAGCAAACGAACTGAGAACTTGTTCTGATATTGGTAATAGGCAAATGTAGAGGCCTTTCAGGAGTTTCCTTTGCTGTTGTTGGAGGATCGGATCTGGTGAAGATTGTGGAGCAATTGGGAGAGGGACTGGAGGATGTACTGGACCAATACGACTATGTCTTTTCAGAGAACGGACTCGTTGGATTCAAGGCGAGTATACCGAAAATTCATAGGTTGAATAGATTAGATACTAACGCCACCTGTTTTTGGTTGTGCTGATGAAAGACGATTATTGTTCATGGTTTGGAAGTGCCCTTACTTATGCTTATAACTATTTATTCACATGGAAGAGTCGTTGGCCTGAACCTTGAACTTAATCCTATCGTCCGGCCTACCTCTCGACCCTCTCTTGCATCCCCCTTGAACTATGTTATTGATGTTACAGGGTCGTGAGGCGCTCCCTACCCGTGCGATCCAGGATGAACTAGGGGAGGAGAGATTACAGGTGAAGAAGAGCTTAGAAGGATTGTTGTTTAGTATCCCCCTTTCCAGAAACTTATCAACTGGACACTTGGCTACTTTTCGCAATTGGAGTTGCCCGTGAAGCGCGGTAACTTTGTCGAGTTCCGTAAGGGCATGCTCAATCTGTGTCCGGTGGGTCGCAGCTGCACGTACGATGAACGACTGCAGTTTGCTGCATACGACAAGGAGCATGGAGTGAGGTCAGTCAGCATTAATGGGCATTGGCCACTTAACTCGAGGAGTAATCAGCGATTTCTATTCCGTTATTGCAGAGCGAAAATGGTTGATGAGCTCCGCAAGAATTTTGGCGATTTCGGGCTGGAATTTGCAATCGGAGGTATTCCCGAGCTCAATAATCCCTGAAATTTTTCCACTTTAGGCCAAATCTCGGTGGACGTTTATCCTGTTGGATGGGACAAGACATACTGTCTCAGATACATTGAGAATGAAGACTTTGAGGTGTGAAACTTCTCAATTTATCGGATATTCACTTTGGATGGATGTAGGTGTTGCATTTCTTCGGGGATAAGACTGCGCCAGGGGGAAACGACCATGCGATCTACGAGGATAGTCGAACAGTCGGACACACAGTGACTGGACCAGAGGATACTAGAAATCAGGTGGGCTATTGAATATTTGTATCTTACATATATTGTGTTCTTTAGATGGAAAAGCTTCTTCAAGAACTCGGAGTTTGATCCCCACCAATTTGTCCATTTTCTATTGTTTCTTCTTCCGTCTTCCATCCTTGCTCCATTCCTTCTTTGCTTGAATTCATTCTTCTTCCAAATCTACTAATGCGATTACCATGACTTGTTCCTTCAGTCCTTCGCTTTCTACTTTCTGTGATATGTCCCAGCGTGCCATATTCTATGTCAGAATGTCCGTAGTCATTATTAATTTATTTTAGGGGTTTCTTGGGAATTCTCCAGTTTGTTGCAATCGTGTGTTTAGCCTTTATTACTTAGGTATTGGGATTTGTTATTGTCGTTTTGCGAGTCGCGACGTGTGATTCATGTCTTGTGATACCCTAACATGATGAATCAATAAAAGTTTCCTTTCAGGATCCGAGCATCAGAGGTAGCTGCTCCACTGCCGATTGCTTGCCTGCAGAGAATTCTACTTAAAACGTAATGGCAGCCATCGCAGTACCCATTGCGGGACAAGGTATGCACAAATATGTATAGTTGACGACATAACATCATTTCTTACTTACACTTACAATTAGATCGCTGATAAAGAATTGGAACAGAATGACCTGAATGAATAACCCTTTAGGACATCGTGACGAGTGGGATGACATCCCAGATGATGAACTGGAAGAGACACTCATGGAAAGACTCGAGGGACTAGGAGAGGTTAGGATTTGTGTTACTAATAGTCTTAGTATTAGCTATCTCTTCACAAATGCATGATAATTGACGACACGAGCCACTGTTCATCTATTGATTGTAATCATTCACTGTTGCAGGCTGTGCCTCAGTCCATCCGTTCTCTCGTCTGTGGCACCGTATCTTGGGGAAAGTGGGCTGTGACGAGTGGAGTGAGTCAATGGACCGGCGTTCAATACTTACAGTATCCTCTTTAGTTTTCACTCGCTCGATCAGCTGTATGGATCACGGCAACTACTTCTCTCATCATGTTCCTGCCCTATATCATTGAGAAGGAAAGAGCGGATCTGGAGAAGACACAGGTATGTGCGAGTCATTGTTAAATGATGTGTTTCACACGAGTTACGTTTCAAATACATATTATCCTCTTCACGGTTGGATCGATGCTTACAGTATCCCTTTAGTTTCTGGCCAAAGTTGAACTTTCAGATGGCACAGCAACGTCAAATGCTGCTTGGTCCCGCTGCGACACAGGCAGCTGCAGCAAAGAAGAACTAGAGAGAGGAGTGAGAAAATGAAGGAGGGTGATGTGAATGGAAGAGAATCACTACGAAAGACACATCCATGCCTTCATTTCTTTTGTTAGGATATTTGCATCTCAATTCGTGTTGTATCAGACAAAAAATACCGTTAATTTTGTTTTCCTTACGTTTGCACTGTTAGTTTGTGGATCAGGCCATGCTCAAAATCGAGTCTCGTTTCCTTGCATTGCTTTAGATGTGTTAGGTAGTACATACGAGCAGATATGACTGTTGTAGGTTAGTTGGAAAAATGAATAGCTCTTTCCATAAAGTATAACTCCATCTTAATCAGTTTCATTGTCACTGCGTTCCGAGATCATTGATAAAACGTCTTTTTCCATCTGAAATGTATGAATATGTGGTTTTCTCCATTAGTTATTGGAATAGTTTGAACCACCAAATATTTAGTGCTTGTGTACTCAGTATGTTCGCTCGTCTATTACGACGAGGGACGGGCCTACTACGAGAATCGCCCAAGGCACTCTGCTTCTCAACCCCTCCTCTCCCCATCATGGAGGAGAAGAAGGATATGGTACCCATGATGAAGAATACGGTAATACGAAAGGAGAGTACGGATACGGTAGGCAAGGAACGGAAGATTGAGAGACAATTAGACGATCCACTGGAAGGACCCTCTACGGGTGAGGAAATGATCCTGAATCATATAATAGTTCAAAAAATATATCGTATATTTAACCCGCCTTGGAACCAGATCTCGCACCTTGTTTGAAATATGGCAATCATTTGACGTGTGTTACTCTCTTTCTTCAGGTGTTCCACAATCGGAAGATTTCGTTGCACAGTTACGATCACTGTACTACGAAGAAGATGAGGAAACAGCAAAGGAGATTGCGAAGGTACGTCCAGGACAACAGTCATACCTCAAGTTTTCATACCGTTAGATTAGTTGCCTTTCCCTTCTCTGCACACTCCACCCACTCATTCGACTATGAGATAAAGAAATGAGCGATTGAAATCTCATTCCAATCTCTTGTCTATGTTGAGCGGGAGAGAATGAGCCATCAATGCAAAAGAACGGAAAATCGACACTTTATTTCCAAAAAGCGAACCGTAGTGCACAGTATTGTGTCTAAGTTTCTATGAATGAGTATGTTGCAGAGTAGTGGGCGAGAGTCTGGTGCAGCTACATTTCGTCCCATCATCTACGATGAGGGAGAACTGGACAATAGTGACCTCAGTAAACCTCCTTCCAGGCATGTCATCTCACCTAATTCCCCACTTCTATGTTTAAACGTTGCAACCTAGATGGATAAATATTTATACTCATAGAATCTCTAGCCGTGGCGTAATCGATTATTAGGAATAACAGGCTTACAAAGGCAAAAATATGGCACTGAGATGGCACGATGACTGAATGTGTCGGAAGCTATTATCGAATGTCCTTGCTGTTTAGGAAGAATCCTCACCCATTCGATCCGTCTACTCTACCTCCCACTCATTCTCGCAGTTTGGTACCCTACGTTAATACCGTTCCCCTACTGCAGGTACTCATAATTATGGAACAATATCCTAATTGAATCTATTGTAGATTCTGGTGGACATGGGAGTGGATCTGTTTGAGGTGGGTATTATATGATGATGGATGAATGTTGAAGTATTTGTTTCCTGTTCAGATAGAGACGAAACACCCGGCTGTTCCTCGACATCTTCTTCGTCTTCCATACAATGAGGCCAAGTTGAAGATTCAATGGCTGCTTTCCATTGGTGGGTTAACTATATTGTCTATCGTTGTTTTGATGCCCTTTTATTTGTTTACGCTCCATGTATAAGCTGCCTCAGGCAATCAATACGCCAGAGGTTACTGGCATTGTTCTGATCCTTTGGCACGTTGTAACAACTTTTTCGACGATTTGTCAAAATAGTATGTGTTATTTTTAAGGATTCCAGCCGGCTGATCTAGGAATGTACCTTACAAGAAATCCGTTTGTACTATTGCAGAATCTAGATGACATGAAGGTGCGGCTACAGTATCTTTGCAAATTTCAATGCAATTCTCATTTACAGGCTCGTGTGAACTTTCTCGCTTCCAAGAAGTTTAATCGACCGCACATTTTGAAGCTTGTTAGTGAATTTAGGTACGCTTGTCTGGGATGAAGTAAACTGTGTTATTGATGCTTTTCTCTCCAGATATTGGTTGAATCTTGATGTGAAGACGATGGAATTCCGATTGGTTGAAGTAACGGGAACATTTGCGTTGCGTAAGTCAGAGATGAGATCTGTGCTTGTGAAGGAACCACGACTATTCATGTTTGGACTTGGTCCCATTAAGGTGGTTACTGTTATTTATTTTTTTAAAAATTTGATTAAACTTGTAGCGGATCTGGAATCTTCTGACGAACGAATTTCGATTCACGCCACAGCAGGTAAAACTTGATATCAAATTTGTTGGAAAAGTTTTGTTCAGGTGAAGCAGATGATAATCGAGGATCCTCGTCTATTCATGATGGGTTTGTACACGATTTATTTATCTTCATACATCAATAATGATGCACTTTATATGGTATAGTATAGAAATAGAGCTGAGAGAGGAGTGGTACTTGGATATGAAGGGATCGATCTCTTCCCCACACTCCAATTGTCTCACAAGATTCAAGTAATCCTCATAATTGCAGACTCTCGAGTGATCATTGCGAATTTCGTGTACGCTTGTACGGTAAGTAATTTTTGTTTTAAATGTTTAAAAATCGATGTTTAAGGTAATGAAACTGCCACTTGAACTCATTGCTGCGCATCCCCTGCTACTGAGGGTAGCCCATTCCTCACTCAGGTTGGTGTCATCCATACTTGTTCTGTTCATGACCCACATTTCCTAAGATTTCCCTTTACCGTATTCTTCATCATGTGTATCGTATCCCGCTTTTCCTCCATGATCGGGAGATAATGCGTCGAGAAACAGAGCGCCCTCTTATTTCCCAGCTTTTCTCATGCGGTCAATGGCAGCTGATGGTAGTTTACCCTAGCTATCTAACTCTAGCCAATATAGCTGAACGTGGGTAGAACGTTGCTAAGACCGTAATATCACAAAGCAACAACCAATGAAGCGAGTGTCTTGAGTAGGCCTTGAGCTGAAATAGTTGCAATTGTCTCATGGAACGAAGATCACTACGAGCATTGAGGCATCGACACGAATTCCTACGAACATTGGGTCGTGCACACTACGATGAGAGTGGAGAGGGAAAAGGGAAGAAGAAGGCGGTAAGAAGATGGAAGCATCCTTTATTTTTTTCCACGATATTACGATATATTTATTGATGTCCACATAAGTGGTTTAGTGATATTCCTCAAATACTGCATTACAGATCATTCCCATTGCGGATCTCCTCGTTCCAAGTGATGCAGACTTTGCAATCAGAGTTGCTAGGGTGAGGTCGATTCGGGACAACACAGCTTTTACATTGTGATTTCATTTCAGGTAACCCCACAAAGCTACGATATCTACCTGCGAACCCATTGATTGTGACAGGCAGAGTCTATTGATCGGAGTTTGGACTGCGATCCGTGTTCCTTGTCTTCTTTCACTACTTTCAATTCGCACATTCTCCTCACGTTTTCTGATTATTGTGGGACGAACGAGAAGAGAGTACACTACAGTTTACTCACTACGGTGTGTAGCAGAATGAGAGAATGGTGTAGAGACGCAGACAGTTAGTCACTTACCCGAGATTCCTTCACTCTGGCCACGATATCATTAGGGCATTTTCCACGTTGAAAGAGTGTAGTTAGTAGGGAGAGGAAGAGGCCATGAGTGG
This sequence comes from Diplogasteroides magnus, assembly GCA_014805445.1. NCBI lineage: Eukaryota > Metazoa > Nematoda > Chromadorea > Rhabditida > Diplogasteroididae > Diplogasteroides > Diplogasteroides magnus. The sequence goes on from JACMIF010002833.1 coordinate 10,221, forward strand.
GAAAGTACACTACACGTTATCGAACGATTGCCCGAGCATATAATAGTGGTCCATAGTGGTTCCATTGTATTTTTGCCTCTGGGAATCAGCATTAACGCCACAGATTAGGCATTTCATGAGGGAATATCTGGACAATTTGCTCGTTTCTTGGAAATTTTGATGCATTAATCACTCACTGACAAATGGATGTGGTCAGTGTCAACAGAATATTGTTTGTTAGACAATCAATGCTCATTGGATCAGATTGAGAGTGCCTAAAATGCTGTCATCGCCGTTATATTTTCACTTTAAGGGGGAATGTGAGATGAGTGCAACACTCGGATAGTGCCATTCCTTGATATCCAAAATAGACTACGGCTTGATAAGGGTACATGTAGGATTGCCCATCCCTGTTGTCATTTGACTGATTGTCTGTGTCTCTTCCTTCCACACTATCTCTCACTCTCATCTTCCTTTGTCAATCGTTCGTTCTGACCACCTTGTCTTGTCTACTCTTGTTATGTTCCATGTGCCCTCATTCTCATTTCATTTCTCTTGTTGAATTGTTGCCTGTTGTTTCTTAGGTAATCTGGTCAATTTAATGTCCGCTCAAATGGTTTCATAGATAAGTCCATATTTTGTAGATAAAAGAGTCAAGATACAATACAGGATGGTGATCGAACGGGTTTTAAGGGGTGAATGCTGTAGGGAAGGAGAAGAAAGGGAAAGTGCCTAGCACTACTTTGATTACTATTCCTTGACCTCAAGACTAAGATGTCTTTTTGTTGAATGTTTGTTATCATCGAATGTATCACAATTTGTCTTCTTTGTAGTTGGAACTATTCTATTTCCCATCATCTACAATATAACGGGAAAGCGAATTGAATTGATGCGATATCATGAGAATAACCATTATATTAATCTCTTTAGTCTTTTCAAGGTGTTCTCTTTCATTACTCATCGCAATATCTTTTTCCGCAAATTCATTCCATTGCTTTGATGCATTGTCGACTGTTGAGTGTCAAAATGCCGTACGACAATCTCATCCAGCCCGGTGACAATCCAGATCTCACCAAGGTTCGAACTTTGATCTTTGTCTTCTTTCTTTCTTCAATCAATACTTGATTCCGTCTGCAGGAGCGAGAGACATCCACCTTCTCACTACACAAGATGCAGAGCTTCGTGCATGAAAACGCGGAGGTCGTCAAGGTTTGACTCTCGAGAGGAAAATGGGATTACTGTAGTCGGTGTTTCAGAGGAGGAAGGAGATTCTGGAGTACGTGATGCGCACACGAGAGTTCGATGATCCTGTGCCTCCTGAGTTCCTGGACAGAATGGATCTGGTGGAGAGAGGACAGAGAATGGTTGGTCTCCTGCAGATGCCACAATAGTTAGCTACTGACTACGAGTAGATACTATGCTTGGTAATTCTATTACTTTTTGGCATGAGTTTCAATGCTTCAGGGAAAAGATACGTTCCGTGAAAGACAACATGTAAAGCAATCATTCTGCTTGCTACAGTAGAGATTAGGTTTTGCAATCCAAGCAGCTATTGCCCCCACTCCTTCAAGACGATCCTCTAGGCACGAGCCATGACTGACCATGCTGATGCCATTGATACCTCCGATTTCTTCGGAGAGGGACTCCTTTTCCAATCGTAAGCAGTTGCATCCAATGGTGAATCATCATGGTTACTGTACTCAGACTTGTCATTGGTCGCGAACTTCATTCGATGTCACTGCACTACGGAATGTTTATGCCGACTATTCAAGTAAATTTGGATCCCGGAAGGAAAGCTACAGTATCCGTGGATTCAGGGTCAAGCAGATGACGATCAGATGGATGAATGGATGGGACCGACAGTAAGCAGAGCCATCGTCGGAACTTACGCGCAGACTGAACTCGGACATGGTGCATAGATTTTATTGATTGATTGCCTCTCCGCACACGGTGTCATATAAGTGCGTTCGGCTAAGAGTCAACAACTCGGTGGCCAAGTTGCAAATGTTTTTAAATTGGTCTGAAAATTTCATCAAATGAGCCCAAAAGGGTCCCAATGACCTCTGAGAAATCTGGGTTCTCAATTTTTCCTTAGAGCTGAGATATGATTTTTCAAAGTTCGCTGATTTTGGTCACAAGACACAATGTCCCTAACACATTTGTGCTCACAGTTCGCTTCAACGTGAAGCTTTTTCCATGCGG